>JANHFM010005515.1:15330-37886 GCA_032468115.1 Grayia smithii | reverse complement strand
CAGACCACTGGCAAAACCATGTCTTGGGGGGGGGGGCAAAGTGGTACAAAGTCCACTTTGATGTACTTTGTACCAGGGTGGTACAAAGTCCACTTTGATGTACTTTGTACCAGGGTGGTACAAAGTCCACTTTGATGTACTTTGTACCATGGTGGTACAAGTCCATCAAGCGGTGGGGGTTTTGTTTCAGGATTTTATTTCTGCTGGCTCCCTAGAATTACTGTGAGTGAGTTAAGCAGCCATATAAATTTTCTAAATAAATAACAATCACTATAAATTCTTTCTTTTTCACAGCTATTTTAATTATTATAGTTCTAATTACTTAAATGCAGCTGCTATGCTTAATGAAAACACTGACCAACAAAAAAATGATCATTAACGAAAGTAGTTCAAATATTAAGTCTTGCCAATTTTACAACATTTGTAAAACCACAAGCTCATATATGGGGCTTAACACTAGACAAACAATCAAGTAGAAAACAACAACCTAATCAGGGAACTACCAAGAAGAAAATAATACCTCCATCAAGAATGGGAGAGTAAGCTACTTTATATAAATAGGGAAAAAACCTTACTCTTACAAGCACTGATGATGCTACCTAATTGGGTAATGAAACATCTGCACGCAAACAACAAAGATCAGAGACAACTAAGGACTCCATAGTTTAACCATGAGTTGTCTTATATTAGAATGCAGAGAATGGGGAGAAACAAACATGAAAATAAATTTGGCAGCCATATTGAAAAAGAAGTGCCTGACACTAAAATTTGAAATGCAGTCTACATCTATGTTTCGTAGATTACTAAAAAATATAAAATATTCAAGTGAAAAATACGTGTTACTGCTTCATATATGTATTTTTCTTTTATTTAATAAATATTTCTTCTCAAAACTTCTTCAAATTGCTGTAGATCGGACACTTTTTGCTCTTATATATATTGTTTCAAATGCTCTTATCAATAATTGTCCATAGCAGATACTCTACAGCAGTGTTTCTCAACCTCGGCCACTTTAAGAAGTGTGGATTTCAACTCCCAGAATTCTCTAGCCAGTACTGCTGGCTGGGGAATTCTGGGAGTTGAAGTTCAAACATTTTAAAATGGATGAGGTTGAGAAACACTGCTCTATAGTATTGTAAATCATCTAAATTTAAACTTATTTTTTTATATACGAAGCACTTTTTTTCTTTCTTGGAAACCTTGAACAGATTTTTAATAGTTAATTGATGATTGCTATCTTGCAAATGAGGTAACACAAATGTTTGTGTTAAATCATTTCCAGATGTCAAAAAATGATTGATTTCCAGATAGTCCTAATTTTTTTTAGGAAGCATTCAACAAAAATGTAACATTTCATGTTTATACATATGTTTTGATCTGTTAAATCCATAAAGATTCCTGATGATAAAAACGAAACTATAAAATAAAATCTAGCACAATAAAGATGTAAAGATTAACTGCTTGGTTACTACCACAAATCAGTAAATACTTTAAATGCCAATGGCAAAAAGGCTACTTGGTGGAAAGCATTTCAGAAAGTGTAGATTTGAATTAGACAGTGGATAGTTCCTTACTATACAGAAAGGGACTTGTAATGATAAAAAAGCTTCCTAAATTGTACCCTAAAGATATAGATATTAAAAATAAAAGTCAGTACTTGAATAAAATAAAAATTGGATACAAAAATCTATAGAATTGCAAGAAATGCTTCTTTGTTAGAACAGAGATGGGCAATACAGTACATGAAAATCTACATGAGAAAATCTATAGTACATGACCATGCAAGAGATTTAATGTACCAAATTTATTTTATAAAACAGTCCAACATATGTCCTCCCACTGAAGAAAAGATGCCAAACAAACTTAGTCCCTTTGGTGATATGTCATCATATGTTCCATATAGCCTATGTCAATGGGCAACCATCCCATATTTAAGTCACAAAGTTGGTATATGCCATATCAATGCCTAGCAATAGGCACTTAAGACTTACATACCACTTTGCAGTGCTTTACAGCCCTCTCTAAATGGTTTAAAGAGTCAGCATATTGTCCCCAACAATCGGGGTCCTCATTTTACCAACCTCGGAAGGATGGAAGGCTGAGTTAACCTTGAGCCTGGTGAGATTTGACCTGCCAAATTACAGGCAGCCAGTAGTCAGCAGAAGTAGAACTGCATTCTTACCACTGCACAACCTGCATGTTTGTATGTAAGATCTCTGAAAGAAAAATAATTGTTAATGCCTGAAAAGTATGAATTATATTGTGAATACTATTATGACATTTATCCATTGTTTTCAAAACATTTTAACTGTAAATACTGCTGTTAACATTTTTTTTAGGTTTGTGAAGAGATTCAGATAATGAATTTGAATTCCTTCACTGTAAGCAACTAACATACAGGTATGCAGGTACTTGAACATTCTCACTGAGGAAATGTTAGTGAAAAAATTATAGTGTAACAGACATAAATATCACAAGCATTTTTCCAAAAAAACTTTCTGTGTTCAAAAATTGTTAAGGAAGAACAGGAAAGAATGATTTCCTGAAATTAACTATCAGCAGAAATATTTTACATATCTGAGTAATAGCTAAAATAACTATAAAAATAATAATTTGAAACAACTCAAACATAAAGGCACAGGATATTTAAATCATTCTTTTAAAAGAAACGAAGAAAGAAGCTGTTACATCCACCAGAGAAAAGAGTTGCAATTTCAAGGAAGAAACAGCACATTCAGGAAGGATAGTGACTTTTAAAAAGTCACACCACAATGCTGTTGAATGCCCTCTTCTAGACAAAAGGAAATGGTGTGCTTCAAAGCAAAGACCCTTGCTTTTCCAATTACATTATACCCACAATTATACTAGCATCAGAAAAGAATTCCAATAGCTATTGCTTATTTCAATTACTCTGTACTTTTTTCCTTTAAAAATGCTGCTTCTACACTTTTACATGTAAAAATCATATCTGAAATTGATGCACAATCTGCTTTTGAAAAAGTATGTCAAATAATTATTTTAAAAATCCAAGTGAGGTAAGCTGAAATATTTTTAAGAGAAATATAAAATAAATGACATATACTTAAACATCTTTCACTTATTACATCCAAAAACATTCAGAATTCTAAATATTTTAAATGCAGCCACTCAATAGCATAATATTTTCCTGTAGACTTATAAAAATTGAAGGAACAGAAAACTATACTGCACTAATAAAGGAGATAATATTTGTAACTCAATGTTGACATAAGGAGTCCTTGGTACTCTCCGAGATTGCTTATTTTCTTGCAGACATTTTATTACCCAAACTAGGTAACATCATTGGTGCTATCACCAGCACTGATGATGTTACCTAGTTTGGGTAATAAAACATCTGCAAAAAGCAAGCAAGCTCAGAGAGCACCAAGGACCCCTCATGTTTATACTGTTACATATTCTGGATGATTATGCATAAATAGCTACTTTCTATCCCCTTCAACCAATTAATATACTAGATTAGGAATAGCATCCTGATATATCCATACAATTGCAATCATAGGACTCAGCAGGCTGTAATTTAACTTGGCAGGAAGAAAAAGCAGCACTGGTGTATATGTAATGATCATTTCTACTCATTATATACTCTGTCTACAGTTTGTTTTAGTGTCTTTTGAATGAATGATTTTGATTTGTTTCTTTGAGCTTGTCTACAAAGTTTTGGGATCAAATATCAAGAGTCACCTGGAAAATATTTAACAACTTGCTTTTAAATTAATCTGGTATAATTTTTAAAAATGAATTGTTTAATCTATTATATGGCAATAGTCCAATAGCACAAACATGAAATCATATCTATCTAATAGTTAAGCAGAGTTTATAATTTTCCTCATAACTGCTAAAAATTCTTATTAGATTTTAGACATAATAGATTAAATGATCTTCAAGATCATTTTCAACTCTTTCTGTGATTTTAATGTATGATCTAAAACCCATAGATGTTGAATTGATGAGAAGGAAGAGAAATAGAGCACTGAAAAGCAGCAAATACAGAAAATCCTCAAGTTATGACTGTAACTGACCTATCAATCGTGGTCATAAGTCATGACAGTAATTAAGTGTCACACAGAGCAACTACCTCACTTAGCAACCCCTGCCCTCCAAAATGAGATCATTAAGCAGCGTACAGGATACCTCAGGAGTAGGGGAGGACCTAGCACAAGCCTAGGCTTGCCTGCCCCTCGCTTCTCCTACCCCATGCTGTTTTCTGCTCCTCAAGGCTACCACAAATCTTTGTCTAGTTTCCGTCCCCCA
The DNA here is from genome assembly GCA_032468115.1 of Grayia smithii. Lineage (NCBI taxonomy): Eukaryota > Metazoa > Chordata > Lepidosauria > Squamata > Grayiidae > Grayia > Grayia smithii. Next base: position 33,596 of record JANHFM010005515.1, on the reverse strand, counting down.
GGTCTCTCTTGGAGCAAGGTCTTGAACTTTCTTCAGACCCAGTCACCAGGGTAGCTTCAGGATGGTTACAACACATGTGAAGGGAGTCTGTTACAGGACTGTGATAACAGCACAAGGTTGCCCCAAGACTGCCTCTGTAAGAAAATGAGTCTTACTGGCTAGGCACCTTTCTCAGAAGCTGCAAAAGCCAGAAAGGCAAGATGGGTGATGCTGGGCCCTGCAGCTGATTGAGGAGCAAGCTGAATTCTTCAAGTCCATGAGCTGCATGGCTGGGGTGGCTGAGTGGCTGCATGAGAAGCAAACCAAAGCCTGCAATCTGTAGCCCCTTCAACACAGCTTGAGGTTTCCTAGGGTAACTGAGTGGTTGGGTGGAAAGCCGGCCCTATGGGAATCCTCAGGAGAGGATGGGTGGGGAAAATAAGCAGGGGAAGGGGGCACTGTAACGGCCCTGCAACTGGTCATAAGGGCCAACCGTAGGGGCACTACGTCAGATGTGATTTTGAAACTGGGTAATAAGTAGGGTTTTTTGGGGGGTGGAGTGTCTTGTCATAACTTTGAATGGTTACTAAGAAACCAATCATAAATGAAGGTCTACCTATATATGAACTGTAAGATTGAATGGAGAGGATTACTTAGCTAAATTAACTTCAATAATTCTCTCCTGTATATGATTAAAAATGCAACAAAAATATGGAGTGTTGGTCCTACCGTGAACACCTTTTCTCCTATACTGTGGAATGATCCAGGAATGGGTTGATACAGTCTGATCTGCCTGGAGACTGAGTCATAATTTTGTTGGCCACACCTCCGCTTGTCTCCGTCAGGCCTAGTTTTTCAGTGAAGACAAATCTGAAAGAGAAGCTCAGCCAGAACGTTAGTAAGGTTCCAGCTCCAGGCCCACAAAGGGCAGGGCTGGACCATTCTGCAATATAGGAGAAAAGGCGTACACAGTAGGACCAATGCCCCTTCTCCCTATAGGCTGCGGAATGGTCCAGGAATGGGAAAGCTTGGCTGTCCTATGGGTGGGTAGCCATTGGGTCTGGAGCCCCCAAGGCTAAATGCATGTGTTGCAGGACCCTCCTACCGAAGGAAGACTCCGCCGAAGCAAAGACATCCAGCTTACAGTGCCTGATGAAAGGCGAAGGAGTAGTCCAGGTGGCCGCCAGACAAATCTCAAGGGAGGCTTGTGAGGCGCAGGCAGTGGTGGTAGCTGCATTATGTGTGGAATGTGCAGTAATGTGTCTAGGTAGTGGCACTGCTTGCGACTCATACACACAGGCGATACACTCCCTGATCCAGCAACCAATTGCCACCAGGGACACCTTTGAGCCCAGCAATGATGGCTGGAAGGATACAAAGAGAGTCTCCGACCTCCTGGTGGGCGCTGTATGTTTAAGATAGACCTGGAGGGTCCTCCGGACGTCCAAGGTATGCCATCTCCGTTCCAAGGCATAGGAAGGCCTGGGACAGAAATTAGGCAGGATGACCTCCTGGGCCCTATGGAACCAGGAGTTAACCTTGGGTAGGAAGGAGAGGTCTAGCCTCAGAACTACCGTATCAGGATGGAAAATGCACAGGTTAGCCCTGACAGATAAGAGCAGCAAATTCAGAGATACGCCGTGCTGAAGTTATAGCCACCAGGAAGGTTACCTTAAGGGTAAGATGTCGGAGATTCGCAGTTCTCAGGGGCTTAAAGGGCGATTCAGTGAACGTCTGGAGAACTCTGAGCAAATCCCAGGAGTAATGGTGTATGACCAAGGGTCAGAGGTTACTTGCGCCTCGCAGGAACCTGCGGATGACAGGATGGTGAGCCAGAGGTTCCCTGTCCGAATTTGTCAAGATAGTGGAGAGGGCTGCCACGTGCCATCTTATGGTGTTGTGAGCCAACCCTTTGTTGAGGCCTTCCTGCAGGAAGTCAAGCACCTGAGGAACAGAAGCTGAGACACGGTTAATCAGATGTTTAGCACAGCAATCAACAAATACCTTCCAGGTAGAGTTGAAGAGTCAGATAGTGGACCATTTCCTGTCCGTCTGAATGGTTTGGATGACTCTGTAGAGAAATTATCCTGCCTCAGGAGGACTCCTTCAAGTGCCAGGCAGTCAGCTGGAGTCACTGAGGCTCCAGATGGATCAGGAACCCATGGCTAAGAGAGATCCTCTTTGGGGGAATTCTCCAAGGTCTCAATGCAGACAGGGCAATCAAGTCTGCGAACCACGGTCTCCAAGGCCAGTGAGGGGCCATCAGGATGATCTCTGCGCCCTCCAAGATGACCTTGTGAATCATCCTCGGTCTCAAGGGAAGAGGGGGAAACACGTAAAGTAGACCGGGGGGGGGCAGGCGCAGTGGAGGGTATCAGTCCCTCTGCACCTGGGGATGGAAATCTTGTGATGTAGCTAGGGAGATGCATGTTCTGGCACGAGGTAAACAGGTCCACCAGTAGTGTCCAAATTGGCTGTAGATGTCACAAAATAGGTTGGGGTGGAGACGCCATTAGGCATTGTCCACCGTTGTCCTGCTCAGCAAGTCCACCTGAGAGTTTGACATGCCGGCAATGCGCTCCACCTTGAGGGAGAGGATGTTTGTTTCTTCCCACCTCCCTAGACAGAGGGCCTCCTCCAGGAGGCACCTCGAGCAGTTTCCGCCCGGTAGTTGATGTGTGCCTTTGCCGTGACATTGTCCATTAGTATAACGATATGATGTCCTTGAACAGATCAGTGAAAGTGTCTGAGAGCCAAATGGATCGTCCTCAACTCCAACCAATTTATATCACTGGCTAGGTCCTGAGGTGACCAGCGCCCTTATGCCACTTGGGAGTTGAGGTGGGCTCCCCAGCCGTACAGGCTGGTGTCTGAAGTGATGCTGATCCTCCTGGGTTCTTTGAAGATGGTCCCGTTGTCAAGTGCAGGTGGCGCCCACCATCACAGGGACCTCCGGACAGGGAGGGGGACTCGAACCTTGGTCCAGGAATTTGAATTGTTGGCCTGTTGGAACAGCAACAAGAACCACTGGAATGTCTAAGAGTGCAGCCGTGCCCAAGGCACTATCTGGAAGCTCGACACCATCTTGCCTAGCAATTCCAATAAGAGTGGCTAAGAGGATTTGGGTTCCTGCTGAATGCAGAGTACAAGAGATCTGATGTTGTCCCACCTCTCCCAGTGAAGTGTCTATAATGGTGCCCAGATGGGTGAGCCTGGTTTCGGGATTTAGATGACTTTTTGGGTGGATGATCCTGTAACGTCTGGATTGTCACCTGTAAGTCCTCCGTTGCCTGATGAAGGGAGGAGGCCTGGATCAATAAGTCATCCAGGTAAGCCTGTAGTCTCACCGGGACTGACCTCAGGTGGGCAGCCAAGGCGGTTAGTACCATTGTAAAACAGTGCAGGGCCGATGCAGCCTAAATGGCAGGGTACAATATTGTAGATGGCGACTTGCATAGCTGAGCTGTAGGTATCTTCGGTGGGTCAGGGATATGGGAATGTGGAAATAAGCCTTTGAGAGGTCTATGGAGGGTAGGAAATCCCCTGGGCGAATTCCCTCTAGGATGGACTTGAGGGAACTCATCTTGAACCTCCTGTAGACCAGATGGATGTTGAGGGACTTTAGGTCTAGGATTTCCCTCCAGTCCCTGGAATGCTTTGGTACCATGAACAGAATGGAGTAAAACCTCTGTCTCTGTTGTACCAGTGGAACAAGCTCTATAGCCTTGATGTCAAGGAGGTGTTGTAAAGTGCACTCCATGAGGCTTCGCTTGGTGGCATTGGTGGAGACAGAGCATGGCACAAAGTGGTTAGGGGGGCTGGAGAGGAACTCCAGAGAGAGGCTGAATTCAATGGTATTTAGAACCCATGCGTCTGAGCTTGTGATCACCCAATTGTCTACAAAGAGGCTCAAGTGGCCTCCAATGGGAGGATTGGAGGAGTCAGTTTTGCCTGAGGAATTGGCAATTGCCAGATCTGCAAAATGGCCATTTTTGGGTGTTAAATTGACTTGACTGGTCACGAAATGAGTTACAGTCAGACTGTCGGGGATGTCCCTGTGGATAGAACCACTGCTGTGACGTCCCTTCCAGTGGATTGAAGCAAAAGTGCTGCTGCCAATAATAGAGGGTAGCTCGGCGATCTGCTCTCCTGGTAGAGGAAGGTAAGACTTTCCGTTTCTCTCTGTCTTCTACCAGAAGAAGATTAAGGGATTCACAGAACAGTTTGGATTCTGAGTAGGGGGTTGAAGCCAGCCTCCATTTGGCCCTTAGATCAGTCAGCCATTGTTAGAGCCACAGCAGCTGTCTAGAGGTTACAGCCAATGCCAGTGCTTATGAGGAATATTTAGCAGCATTTAATGTCACATTGACCAAGAATTGGTGGCGGCTAGGATCCTGTTGAGGTCCTGATGTAAACAGACTACAGTGGGTGGTAGTTTGGCCTATAATTGTGGAAGCCACAGAATTGAAGACCGGTTAAAAAAACGAAGCCGTGGTAGCGGCTTGAATAACCCAGGAAGCCTCCTGGTACTTCTTCCAGAAAGAGAGGTCAAACGTCTTGTCTTCAGGCTTAAGGCCATCAGTAGGATCCCCTGCCAGATACGGGGAAGGGGAAGACAGGGCTGCTACCAGATGATCTATAGGAGGCACCTGCAACAGTTGGGTGAGTGCCAGAGCCAAATTGTAATTTCTCCTGTCTGTTCCACTGGGAATGGGCAGGGATGTGGAACTGGCTCATTGTTTCTGGACTATGTCCATAAAAAGCTTGGGTGCTGGAATAAATAGCTGTTCAGTCACCGGCTCAGAAAACAGTCCATGGCCTTATCCCAGTGCACACTGAGGCAAGGCTGCCATCTCATCCTCTTGCAAATTTGTTGTGGCTTTGGCCTTGTATAGTAATGACTTGAAGAGGCCAGGAGGGAAAAGTCCCGTAAAGGCTGGAATATCAGACAGGACACCTTTGTCGTCAGAGATCTGGATCTCTCTGAGCCTCCTCTGCCAATAATAGGTCAGTGCTCCTCCCTGAATGGGAGGGCAAGCGGTGAGAGGGTTCTGTCAGCCGAAGGAGATCCCTTATACTGACTGGAGAGGTAACCAGATACCAGAGTGGTGCTGCTGGATGCCTGCTGCTACACCATTAGAAATGGACCTGGAAATCAGGGATTGAATAGTCTCAGGCAAGTCGGTCATATGTGGGACAGTGGTTTCTGGGACGGAAACGGCCCCAGACGACTGATTCGAAATGGAGCACACAAAAGGGTTGCCCTTATTAGCTCAATTCAGGCCAGTAAGTGATGTTCGATTTGGAGGAAGGCTAGCTGGGCCCCTGGGGAGCAAGCCTGTGGCGAAGGCTCGGTGGGCTCTTGCAGGAACTGAGAAACAGGATGGTTACGGCAAGGTGTCTGGATGTCTGATTGGGCCCGTTTCTGTTGCCTGAGCAACTTGGCGCTTCAAGGCCTTTTTCTCCTAGCTAGATTCTTGAGCTCTACCCTGGAGAGCAGGGAGGCCTTGTTGCCTTTGCTTGATTTGCAGGAGGCCTTCCTGCTGGTAGAGGCCTCAGCCTCTTCCCTGGGCTTGGGGCAGTCCGCCATTTTGAAAGCGTGCTTTGCAATTAATAAGGAGCCCGAAAGAGACTGTGGCGGCTGTGCTGGATAGTCTGGGTTAGCCAGCACACTTGTAGATATGCTGGGCTGAGTATTGGGCAGCTGACCCAAGGAAGCCCTGGGAGTTACCAGCTCCAAAACTGCCCTCCCCGAATTGGCTGCTCAGCATGAGACGAGCCAAGGAGATCAGTTGCCTCGCTTAATCAGCGGCCTGATTTCTATGCCCCAGCTGTTGAACGGCTCTTTGGAGCAGCATAAAGGGCTGTGCGCTTGGCTTGGCTAGAACCGTGCATGGCAGTAGAGGCAAACAGGTCTCTTTGCAACCCTCCTGGATCTCCGGAAGCAAGGCGGCTTGCGTAGCTCTTCTGGAGTGGCACAGCAATTCCGGCGGTAAGCAAAGCCACTCCTCAGCTGATGGGTGAGCTGACAGTAAAGGCCGGGCTCAGGAGAGCTGTGGTGGTAGCAGTGATGACAAGCACCTGCTGCAGACGGGGGAGGGGCAATGGCAGCGAAGCTGCGAGGCTCGGGCCAAGACTGGTGTCAGCCGGCCACATGGAGCCTCAGATGGAAGTGGCAGCAGTGACAGTCCACGCTGCGTTCACCAGCCTGCAGAATACACATGACCGGTCAAAAACCTGAAATATGAAAATTCAATGGTCCAGGAATGGATTGAAGAGCAACTGCCAATAGGTATCGTCAGGTAGACTGAGTCAAAAAACTGGGCCTGACGGAGACAAGCAGAGGCGTGGCCAACAAAATTATGACTCAGTCTCCGGGCAGATCAGATTGTATCAACCCATTCCTGGACCATTCTGTAGCCTATAGGGAGAATGAACAAGTTTGGGATCTTATTACTAATTTAGCTATAGTTTTTCTTTACAGTAGAATATAAATAGCCACTTAAAAGTTTTCCCTCTTTTCAGTCATTCTTGAATAGCTTTTATATAAAATAAACCAAGTTATATAAAGTCCCTGCGGATTTTACTCTGCTAGATATTGCCAATATAAGAGGTGCTGCTCATCTCCATTTCAAAGCCATTGGGTCAGCACTGTCTGAAGACATTTCCATGGTCATATGGCCATGATCTGTAATATAGCATTCACATCTTTCCAGCCGACAACCCCAGAATCTTAATTGCTGAGCCACTGCACCACCCCAACAGTTACAGGGTTGTACAAAAATTTCTGTTTCAGAAACAGATTGCTCTCTCATCACCAAATGTTCCAATTATAATATTATCACAACTGATGCTAGGGATTCAAGAATATTAGTAATTTAATTATGCAGTATTTCAAACTAATATCTCCATGACTGTATTATTATTGATAATCTTTCACAATCAATATGATTATTAGTTCAGTTTGAAAAAAGTAAATTAGTTAATACCAATTTGTGAAAGTATCAAGTGTCTACTCCTCTTGCCTCACTACATAGGAAGTGCTGCATGCCCTGCTTTCTGTTAGTATCTTAAAGGACATAGTGCTTTGGAGCATGTGGGAGTACTCACCAACACATTCTACAAACTCCTTGAAACAGTTTGTCTTCCTAGGACAGGGTTCTGCAATCTTAAATACTCCAAGAGCCATTTGGAGCCGTTTCCCACAGAAAACACCAGGAGCCAATAATTTAAGTAAGACTGGGTGGGTGTGGCCAACTTGACATCACTCACTCCCACGCTGTCAAGTGACACACACTCCAGCCACACCTACCCAGCCAGTCATTAGGATAGAGAACTGATTGTTAAATTATTTGCCACACCTGTCCACGCCTCACCCTTCCCCTCCTAGCCACCTCTTGCCACACCCAGCCTCAGTTGTGTTGTTCACCTTTCTCCCTCCCTCCCTCCCTGTGTCTCTCTCTCTTTCTGTGTATATGTGTGTGTGTGTATCTCTTTGTCTCTCTATGTTTCTGTGTGTGTTTGTTTGTTTGTTTGTGTGTGTGTGTGTGTGTCTGTCTTTCTCTTTGTCTCTCTCTCTCGCTACCCAACCTACTGCAGCAGGAAATGGTGGGCGGTTACTTCCAGCCTTTGTTGGTGCTGGACACATCTTGGTCGCTCAGTGAGACGTGCAATCTGCTCTCTGCCCTGACACTAGCCCATGCCACAACCAAGGCGGTCACTGCCAGGGACGAGTGGGGCAGGGTCGCATTGAGGCTCTGCATCATAATGGGCTCCAGGATGAGGGGACCACATCTCCCCCATTGTGAAACACACTAAATTTCACTATGCTGCACAAGGCGCTGCAACAGCAGCTGTGTCAGCTGCTTCTCTCTGCAGCAGAAGGATGAAAGGAGGAAGCCACAGCAGAGAGTTAAAAGAGCCACATGCAGCTCCTGAGCCAAAGGTTGCCAACCGCTATCCTAGGATCTCAATTCTCAAAACAGATTATAGGATTGTTATAGATGCATTGTAGGTTTCCACATGTAATCCAAAGCATTTTTGTCCCATTGAAACTGAAGCAGTGCTCACCTCTAATAAACTAGGGTAACAATATCAAGTGAATGTATCACATGGTAAGCAGTAATAAAGATAAAAACTTGAAAACAAATTTAATTTAGCCTTTAAATATTTATAAAAAGACAACTGTTTTCGCGAAAATATAACTTAAAACAGAGTGGAATCAAACACCAAAGATATTATTACTGTGAAGTAAAGCTAAATTAAAACATGTATCTTCTAAAATAACATAAATGCCTACCTGAACCAATAGGAGAGGAACCCACACTGAGACTTTGTAGACTTCCATTTCTGAGCAATGTTGGAGACTTCTGCAGATTAGAGCTTGTTATGCTTCCTGCAGCAGATGCTACTGATGATGTTGGGGAGGCTGAACAAACTGATAGGTGAGAAATATTCTCCTGACTTTTATTTCCTTTGGGCCGACCAGGCCCATGCTTACATTGCTTATTTCCTTTTCGTTTCTTTTCCTTTATGGTTTCGTCTTCTATCACAGATGACTGAGCACGTTTGTGTCCTGTTGGTGTAAAGTTTGAACTACCTAACTCTCCAGGTGAACTGTCAAAAATAGTAGGCTGGGAGGAAACAGTTGAGGTTGAAGGAAGATTAATTAAGGAAGTAAAGCAATTCAAACCACCTTCCTGACTTCCAATCTCTCCTTTATATACATCTTTGGTTGACAAAGTTTGCTGAGAATGAGTATAGCTGTCATTACGTAGATCTGAGTCTGTAAAGCTCAAAAAGTCCTGGGGAGATTGAACAGAACTTCCAGAGGATGACTTTGTACTGTTTGGAGTTCCCAAAAAACTTCCTGGAGAAAGAGATGGGGAGAAGTGTTGATTGTTAAAAACAGATGTTTACTCTATCAGCAAATATGTAAGTATAGTAGTAAAAAAATTTTTTACTGGCATTATAAATTTTGAGTTATTCAGGAAATTCTGGACATGCATGTAGCTTTGTCTGTTTTCCAGAATTAATCAACTCAGTAATTACATATAATCATGGTTTACAACAACAGTTTTTTTAAAAAAAATTACAATTTAGAAAACTTTCTTGGCAGGTTTTCTAACTAGCCACTAAAGCTCTACTTAATATTACTGCTAATATAGCAATAGCAATAGCATTTAGACTTATATACCGCTTCACAGTGCTTTCCAGCCCTCTCTAAGTGGTTTACAGAGTCAGCATATTTCCGCCAACAATTTGGGCCCTCATTTTACTGACCTTGGAAGGATGGAAGTCTGAGTCATCCTTGAGCGAGTGAGACCCCAAGTACTGCATTTTAACCACTGTGCCACCATGGCTTTTAATATATTATTTTTTAAGCTAGCAACCAACAAAAAACATATTCAAATTAATTTATGGTAAACCAGCCAGAGTTACTTGTTCTCCGAGAATGACATTTATGTGAATTAGACAAATAAAATAAAAATAAAAATTACATCTCTCCAACTGCTGGTTCTTTGGGCAGAAAAATATGTAAGAAACAAATCAAGATAACCCTGGGAAAGCTAAAACAAGCAGTAACTTGTCCTTATTATATGTCCCTGATATGCCCTTTTTAAGCAGTACAAAGATCAGGAGCAAAATAAACAGTTAATTTTCTCCCCTCTAAAAAAAGTGACCTCTCTCTTATTCTTACTAAACTTACTTAACTTAATCACACTTTCCCATAATATCTAGATTGGGCAATTCAGTGGAATCCTGATCTGAAAAATGTTTTTTGTTGATTACAAATGTATTTTCAAATCGAAAGGGAAGAATAATACTCCAGATTTCAGAATTGGCAAATAAAACAATTAATCACATGTAATATATTACAGTAAAGATAATAGGAAATATTCCAATAAGAGAAATACCCTTTTCAACTATAAAATCATTCCAAGAAAAGAAATTATTGTATATTCAACTAATTCTTGATAAAAACATGCAGTGCTTTCTTTGATATATTGTTTATCAAAATATTTTCTTTCCCCTAAATTAGTATAAAATGTAATTCTTATATTAATAAAGTAAAGGTTTTCACAGTTATTTGTCAGGAAAATTACTTCTAGGTAATGCCATGTAAGATACTGAGCATGTGCTGAAATTTTGCTGCTGCTAGCTTCTCAAGGGAAATTCTGATGCTACTTATATTCTTCACATACTAAATATGAAAAATATATTTCACCTAAATTTATTATTTTAAATTCAAATTCCACTTGGCACTGAAGAAAGCAATAGAGTACCCTTCAATAATACCTTGTTGAAAAGTACAAGCTGCTGATACTGCAGTTCCAGGAGTCCTGGCAGCACCAGGCTTTCTTCCCCTTTGACCTGAATTATGACCTCCTGACTTCTTCCCTTTGCTCTCTGAACCTCTGGCCTCTGAAACATCTTTGCCACTTGAAGCATGTGCAGAGACTTCCTGGAAATTTGCATTTGTAAAACGAGCTGTGGTATCTTCCAGTCTCTTCAATGACCCTGTCATAGAGCTGTTGGTAGTGCTTGTGTAAGTCTTAACAGTATTGAATTGGGAAAAGGGAAGTTGAGAGAGACAGTTAGACCACAAGGAACTGACATAAAACTTTGCAGCAATCAGTGGCAGTGTAGATATATACCTGCCCTTAAATTATACTTAGCTGGCTCTCCGCAGTACCTATAAAAGTCGCTCCTATTTAATTACATTCTTTCACTCTTTATTGAAAGGTTCTGAAAACTTATCCAGTGTAACTCAATGATATAACCCAAAAAAGCTTCATTTCCTGTTTTTCTTTAACTCACTAACATTTGTTTTTAACTACTGTGTCTTAAATATCTACTATTATTGATTTGATATTCTGACTAAAAAGAAAATTTAAAAAATTGCATTATTTTTATATATTCAGCACAATGGCAAATAGAGTTCATCACCTTAGCTTTACAAATAAAAATACATATAAGATGCAGCAGAAATATCTACCTTGAAAAAGCCATTTAATTTTAAAATGACTCTGGCTTAATTCAGAAAACACAGTGTTACAAAATATTATGATTGTATACACACAATGTCATCTCACAGCACATCCAGGAAACTTTACCATTTGACATTTAAAAAATTAGCATCTAAAATTAATTTTACTCTTTTCCCTTTTAGCAACAATCAAGATGACTTTTTTTCAAAAAAAAAATTGAACACTAGTTTTCAGGGTTGCAATGCCTAAAGCAAACAGACCAAATTATATATAATATTAACCTGACAACACTTTACAAGTATAAGCAAGAATTGGAAAAGCTCTCTGAACATATACATATACACATGCTCTTATATATGTATAAACCAGTTGGAGATGTTTCTCTGCAATTGCTTCCCCTTCAGCAATTTCAAATGAAATTGTGTTTTTTCTCCTAATCACTTTTTAAAATTTGCCACTAAAATGCCATTCAAAGATGAAAATGGTCTTCATCAAAATGACCTTCCAGAAGGGCCTTAAAAACTGATTTTGCTGACTCGCTTGCAGCCCTGATGGGGAAGGGATGTTCTTTGCTAGAGGTACCTGTTGGGATAAGAGAGAAAACCCTATCCCCATGCCATCCATTGCTTTGGTTTTAGTTCTTATTTAAGTCTTATTATTTTTAACTGTTTTTATATTTATCTTTTAATCAATTTGTAAGCCAACCAGTCACTATATCAGTGAGATGGATGCCATATAAATTTAAATTTAATATAGTCTGGAATTATTTAACCTTCTTTGTGAAATAAATTGCAACAATTCTATTTATTAGAATTTCAAAAAAAGTTAAAACCCCAAACAATTATGACAATAATCCATATAAGATAAAAGATGAAGTTGTAGCATTCCAGATATTTGTGAGGGGAGATTTTATAATGTAAATCCAGATTCACTGTAGCTTTTCCTCCCGTAGCATACTGGGGGAAAAGACCTCAAGTCTAACTTCAATCAATTTGCTATCTTCTCTATCAGCTTTCTCACTGACTTTCTAGAGAAGCCAATAGAGATTGGAAATAGTGACCATATGATCACAGGAAACTTAGCAACCAGTTATAAATACAAACAGGTTGCCAAGCAATACAAATACAATCTTGTGACTGGTAGAACCATGATTTTTACAACAGCTGGAAGTGCCTTATGAGCTGTAAAGCATCTGTCCCAAGCCCTTTGCGACTGTGAACAGCTGTTAACCAAGTTGTGAACTACCAGTATTCCATATTACTTTAATCCTGATTGCTCAGTTTGAAGCCAGTTACTGACATGCATATTTTCAAAGAAAGTATATAACTTACCAACATCAATAACTAATTCTAGGTCAGAATATTACACATATCTTTTTCTGATTTTTTCAATATTAAACAAATAGCAATTTGTTTAACTACATATATTATTATTCTGGTAATAATAAAAATATGTACCATCCAAAATTTTTGATATTTTTAATAATTTTTGCTACTTGGAGTGTGAAGTATCTACCTGTTTCCCCGAAAATAAGACCCAGTCTTATTTTCTTTTGGGCTCCAAAATAAGCTCTAGGGCTTATTTTTGAGATGTCTTATTTCTTTTGAGTGCCATTGGTGTGAGGTGGGAGTGTGAAGCTGCTCCATGTGCCCCACACTGGCTTACCTCAGGGCCCCCGCCGTCACACATCCATGCCCCAACACCTGCCTGATCTCGCTGCAGCAGCTCTGCAACCCCATCCAGCAAGACCCCATGTGGCCTCTGGCCCACTTCTGGCACCAACAGAGTTCTGGAGTACCACAAGGTGATGGATGAGAAGCTTCTCCACACAGTCTGCACCTGTTTACCTCAGAGTCCCCGCAGCCAAGCCATCCAAGCCCTAACACCTGCCTTGTCTTGTGACAGCAGTACTAGTGCGTCGCTCAGCCTCCTGCTCCATTGTGGCCTCACCATGCAGAAGAAGTTGGTTGGCAGCCATGTGTGGATGGCCTAGTTGCAGGGGCCTTGAGGTAAACTGGTGTGGTAAGCATGGGGAAACTTCACCCTCCTGCCTCGTGGCCACAGCATCTGTACATTGCTTGACTCCTGCTCCAGTGCCGTGCCGGAGCCATAAAAAGTAGGCCAGCATCCACATTGGCTCCTGCTGTACATGGCTTCTGGTGTTGCTGCCACAAGGAAATTGTTAGGCTGTGGATGATCTGGCTGCGTGGGCCCTGAGCTAAGCCAGTGCGCATGGCTTAGCTCTAACCTCCCACTTGCCTGACCTCGTGTTGGTGACACTGCAAGCAACCAGACAGAATGGGCAGGCAAACAACTGCACAGGCACTTAAGTAGGGCTTATTTGGGGAGTATATTGGGCTGACGTGTAGAAAACATGCTAGGGCCTATTTTTGGGTAGGTCTTATTTTCGGGGAAACACAATATTATAACTTTTTGGAAAGAGTGCCATTTTATGAACTATTACTATTACTGAAGCTATGTAACACTGGAAATTTCACAAGATCTAAACATCAAATGTCATCAAAACTGAAATATGAAAATAAATATTTATGATTTTAAAGTACTAGAACTGCAAAAGGCTGGTGGATAAAAGTGTGAACAATAGAAAATATTCTTATGTACACACAGTTGTTATATCTATTTCTTATTCTTAATAGATACTGGTTTTATTTATTTCTTTATATCAGATAAACATGGAGTAACATCTGCCTTAGAAAGTACTAGAGTGGGAATATTTTTATGGTGCTTTTATTTGCAAAAATTATACTATAATTTTTAACATTAGAACTAATGACATGGATTTCAAACTTAAAGGGGGACTAGAACTCATTAGTTCTAATATTAAAAATTATAGTACATTTTTACTTTGACTGGGCCATCAACATTCTGACAACTGCCTCATCTTGTGGCAGTTCTAGCAGCCCCATCTATGATTCCATGTGCATCACTCAGCCTCCTGCTCCGTTGAGCAGCAAGCAAGGAGAAGCAGGCTGGCAACACTTGTCCAGAGTCCTGGACAAGGGTTTTGGAGCCACCATCACAAGGCCAGGCAGTTGTCAGGACATTTTGGCCAGGCTACAGGACCCTCAGGTAAGCCGGTGTGGGGTGCATGGGACAGCTCCACACACCCTGCCTTGTCTTGTCTTCACCACTTCATTTGTCCTCCACTCATTGCCTCATTTTGTTATCTACCCCCAACCTCATTTCCTCCTCCACTCCCACATTGTTTCGTTCTCCACCCACCCCAGCTTGATTTTTACGACTGTGCCTCACCTCACCTTGTACAACCAGAAGGTGGGCAGGATTTAACTAGAACTTATTTTGGGGTAGGGCTTACTTTAGGCGCGGGCATGAAAATCAGGGTAGGGCTTGTTTTCAGGGTAGGTCGTACTTTTGGGGAAACATGGGTATGCAGTTATTTTGTGTAAAAAACTTGAAACATGCTTTAAAAGTTTGAAACACACCACTGAAATAAAAAAATACATCTTCCACAAAACTAAAAATCTGTATTAGAAAAATATAATACTACTGATTTAATATAATCCCTTGGTTTCTTCCACATACATTCCAATAAATTAACCAGTAAAATAGTTATTACAGACAAATTAAAAATAATTATATTTTTATTGAAATGTATTAAATATAAATTAATAAATAAAAATAAAATTTTAAAATTTATTATACAAGACTATCCTTAAATGCCAAGATTATTTTATTCTTTCATAAAAGTTGTACTTAAATATTAGCAAGTGTTTAATTTTCAGTACTTTACATTTGGAAAGAAAACTAGATTATAGACATAATAAAATTATTTATTTAGTAGAATGAGGAAAAAGGCTGATAAATGATTTTTTTCAAGTTTAAATGATGGCTTAGATGTCACATGTAATAGTCGTAACAGAGTTAATTTACTGGAAAACTTAAGTAAATATAAACTAAAATCAAGCAATTTTAGTTCAAAGGTTCTTCTACTGTAGTATTTATAATTTCTATTTTAATTTCACTTGTTCTAAGAATAGTTCTTCTGTGGAAAGATCCAGTTGAAATAAATATGATTTTATTCTTGGAAACAATTAAGATTTTAAAAATAAAGTTTATTTTATCACAAATATCAAAATTATTTAATACAAATCACTATTTATTATCAAAACAGATCTATAATAAAGTTTTGAAACTATTGAAATCCTCCTCTCATCAATATAAAAAATGTAGACAATCATTTCAAGAAAAATTGCAAGAAAAATTCACTTACTTTCTCTGTAGTTACAGTAAGGGAAGGAACCAAGGATGGAGAAGAATCTGTTTGCTTCTTATGTTTTTGTCTATGTTTTTCCTTTTCTTTATATTTCTAGAAAAGAATTAAAGGTAAAAGCAACATCAGAGAATTATTTGCATTTTAACAAATAGTCCTTAATTTATGGCCATAATTGGGATCTGAATTTCCGCTGCTAAGCAAGGTGATTGCTAAGTGAATTGCATCAGATTTTATGACTTTTCCATGATTATTAAGTGAATCACTGCAATTATTGATTAATCATGCAGTCATTAAGTCTCCCAGTGACTTTGTTTCTCAGAAACTCACTGAGATGGTTGTAGGTTGCAATCACAGGACTCCAGGGTGCTTCCACCATTGTAAATACATGAGGGTTTCTAGATACCCGAATTTTGATCATGCGGTTTCCGGTTTGACTTGCAGCGTTGAAGACGGTCCCTTTGGACTGCTGGCTCAATAGCACCGTAAAAATTGGGAAAGAAGCACAAATCAGCTGTCTTCCCCGATTTAAAGCTATTCCCCCGGGCAAAGGGGGAATAGTGAGCTTTCCGGTGGAGGTCTTGCTCCTCCAGACCCCTGGATTAATATTAGTCCAGGGATCGAAAGAGGAGCCCCCTGGAAACCGGAAAGAAGCTCTGGACCAAGAAGCTGTCTGCATCTGCTTTGCAGCTGCAGGTAAGACGCTGCAATCACCGTTGCTGAACTTTTTAAAAATTATAATGGATTAAAAGCAAACGGAGCAAAGACAGGGAGATCTACTAATCGCAAGTATTTATCTCAAACTTTTCAACTCTCAAGAGGAAACTTTGTATCTTTAAGAAAAAGTGCTCAAGCAGACAGGGAAATGGCGCCTGCACTTAAACAGTAAAAGTGAAACCTAAAGACGATTATTTAATTTTAGATTGCAAGAAATAAAGGGAAAAATATAAATAAAGAGAAAATTAAGGATTTAAAGAGTTTAATTAAGGATCTCTTTTTTGCTCCTTCTTAACAAAAATTTGTGACTTTATTGGACTTAAAAAGAAAAGAGGGTGTGGTAATTAAATAATTAATTAGAACAATGGCTTACAAGCAAACTAAACCTGCCCTTCCTCCAAAGAATGCCAGAGTCTCTCCAACATTACAACCTAAAATGCAAACACCAATACCCACAGTTTCTACACCACAAGTACAATTTACTTTGAAAGATTTACAAGGAGAACTTGAAAAACAATTTGAAAAACAATCTATAATGTGGGGGAAGAAATTGGAAAATGAAATGAAAATACAGTCTCTTGAATGGGGGCAAAAGTTTGAGAAACTTGAGCAAGGAATGGATGAACTTAAAGAGGTTTATAAGCAAGAAAATGATAATATAAGAGCAGATATAGTGTTTTCATTTCAATGTGTGAAACAAAAGGTTGATGAGTTGGATGAGCAGCTTGAAGAAGTGAAAAATGCTAATTTGGATTTGGATGCCAAATGGAAAGGGAATGAGGAAAAGATGGAGCAGTTTGAGGAGCAGTTCTTAATTGGCCAGTTTAAAGAAATGGAGCATGCGATTAGAATCAGAGGTTTATGGGGAGATAAAAATATGGACTTAGAAGAAGCTTGTGCAGAGGCTTTAGCAATTGCAATTGGATGGGAAAAAGAAGAGGTGCTGAGAGAAATTGAAAAAAATTATCATGTTAATTCAAGAGCAGCCAGAGAAAGACAATTACCAAGAGATGTGGTGATTTACTTTAAAGGAAAAAGATTGCAGAATAACATTATACAAGCTTTTTACAATAATAAATTTCAAGTGTATGGACAAGATGTTACAATTTTGAAGGAGATTCCACCAAAAATATTGAGAATGAGAAAGGAGTATGGATTTCTGATTGAGGAACTCAGAAACAGACAGCTGCAATTTAAATGGGACATTCTAATTGGAGTTATCTTAATTTACAAAGGGAAAAAGTATACCCTCAATATGATTTGGAAAGCAAGAGATTTTTACACTACTGTATTACAAGCTGGATTTCCATCAACATCTGAAGGAGAGGGTAAAAGGGAATCACAACAAAAAGCAAAGGAATGTCAAATTCAAGAGGAGGGATTGCTTTTAATAGAAGAAGAGCTGCAACAAACCTTGCGTTCTGAACAACCATTGACATCACTGGAACCTATGGAGCAAAGGATTACAAGGGTGGCAATTAAAGAATGGAAAAGAATGGAACAAGAGCAGATGATACAGCAATTTAAAGAAGGAGATCAAAGACGTCCACAATCAGACGCAGTGGGAGGAGTGAGGCCAAAAATGAAGCAGATGGATTTGAATAAGACGCTCCAAAGGCTTCAAGGTCCAAAGGATGGCTACTAAATTTCTAACATGGAATGTTAATGGATTAAATTCACCCCCAAAAAGGAAGAAGATATTTCAGTATTTGAAACAAGTTAAAAATGATATAGTTTGTTTGCAAGAGACACATATTAAAATATCAGATCAGAAATATTTAATAAATCATAGATTGGGTACACATTTTGTTGCATCTTCTTCAGAAAAGAAGAATGGAATTGTTATATATATAAAACAGACTCTAGTAGCAAAGTTAATTGAGGCTGATATTCAAGGAAGATATATTTTAATTGAGCTTTTATTAGAAGGGAAGAAAATTCTTTTAATTGGAGTGTATGCACCCAATCAGCAACAAGAGAAATTTTATAAATTTTTGCATAGTAAAATAATACAACTGGATTATAAATCATGTATAATGATGGGTGACTGGAATGGAGTTTTGGATACTCAGAAAGATAAAAAGGGAACATCCCAGACTGTGCATAATAGAGCCAAATTGCCTAAATCTTTTTTTGAATTGAAGGAAGATATGGAGTTTAGAGATATTTGGAGAGAACAACATCAGGAAGAAAGAGACTATACTTTTTTTTCAGACAGACACCAATCTTTTTCTAGAATTGATTTTATTTTGATAACTAATGATTTTTTTTCCAGGGTGAAGAAAGTAAAAATTTGTGCTAGATCATTAACAGATCATAGCCCTGTA
>JANHFM010005515.1:0-12487 GCA_032468115.1 Grayia smithii | reverse complement strand
CCAGTGTGAGATGACTTTTGTTGTAATTTACGCAGAAGCCGTGGTTCTGGAGAGTTTGTAGTGTCAAATTTAGGCTGTGTTCTGCCATGTCGAGGGACAATGCCTGGACGAGTATGTCATCGAGGTATGCCTGCAGGCACACTGGTGTTTGCTGTAGATGAGCCACTAGGACGGCCAGAATCTTGGTGAAGCACCAGGATGCTGAGGCTAGGCTGAATGGCAGGGCCCGGTACTGTAGGTGTCTGCCCACATAACAGAACCTGAGGTATTTTCAGTGGGCCGGCAAGATAGGAATGTGGAGGTAAGCCTCCATGAGATCGATGGAGACTAGAAAATCCCCTGACCTTATCCCTTGCAAAATTGAAGAAAGGGAACACATTTTGAATCATCGATAGACGAGGTGAGAATTGAGACTCCTTAAGTTGATAATTGCCCTCTAGCCCCCCCGACTGCTTCAGTACTACAAATAAGATGGAGTAAAACCATCTCCTTTGCATCTGTGGAACGACCTCTACAGCTTGTATGCTGAGGAGGTGCTGAATTGCTTGTTCTGTGAGCGAGCATCTGATTGAATTGTGGGAGACTGGGCATTGCACAAAGCGGTTCCAGGGGGTTGAGAGAAATTCCAGGGGAAGGCCAAATTTGACCGAATTGAGGATCCACGTGTCCGATGTTATGTGGGACCACCTGTCTGCGAATAGGGATAGCCGGCCCCTGATGGGAGAAGTGTCATTTCCGACCATGGGTCTGGTCTGGCTAAACCAGAGCTGCAGCTGGCGCTTGGATTGGGCAGGTTGTCGGTTCTGTCCCAAAAGAACTGTCTGTCCTGTGGACGGTTCTGAGATTGAGAGAGATATGGTTGGGATGGTCCTCCTTGCATGTAGGCACGAAAGGACTGACGACGGTAAGGTGGGGTGGTCCATCTATCGGCACATCTGGTGGCTGAGGGCAAAAGCTTCCTTTTGTCCCGTGTTTCAATAAGAATCGTGTCTAAAGCCTCCCCAAATAGCTTAGTGCCGTTGTAGGGGGCCGCTGCCAAATGCCATTTTGCCCTGAGATCGGCTGGCCATTGGCGCAGCCACAAAAGCCTCCTTGAAGAGATGGAAGAGGTCAACGCTCTAGAGGCGTATTTAACGGCATTTAATGTCGCGGTGGAGAATTGGCTGGCAGCGATGAGTTTGTTGACATCCTGGTGCAGACATGTCTCTGATGCAGAAATGCGGGATTGCAGCTGCTGTAACCATAAAAGAGAGGTCCAATTGAAAAATTAGGCTGATGAAGCCGCCTGGATAGCCTAGGTTGCAGCCTGGTGACGTTTTTTGAAATGGAGATTAAACTTCCTATCCTCCGGATGAAGACCTTCAGATGTATCTCCCGTGAGGCAAGGGTGAAGAGGTGGAAAGGGCCAACACAGGACTGTCCACAGGTGGTACCTGCAAGAGCTGAGAAAAGTTAGGTACAGCCACATAAAACTTTCTGTCAAGTCCACTGGGGCAGGAAGAGCAGCCGGGGCTGCCCACTTCTTTTGAACAACATCAATGAATAGCTGCAGGGATGGAATAAAAATCTGCTCTGTTGCTGCTCAGAGAACAGTCCCCTGCTATGTCCTGGTTCAGGATCCCCTGAAGTAACGGGAGTCTGATCCTCCTTGTGGGATGCAGTGGTTCGTGCCTTAGAGAGTAAGGACTTGAACCAGTGAGGGGGGAAGAGCCCCATAAAGGTAGGCGTATCTGAGTGGTAGGCTTTGTCCTCTGAAAGATCAGAGTGAGCCCCTGCCTGCAAGTCAAACCCCCACTGGCCCTGGAACAAGTTGGGGAGTGCTATTGATAGTCTGTAAGACTAGCAGATAGTGATGCACGTCCAGAAATTTGGCCTGACGCTATGGAACCAGAGTGGGGCCGTGGAAGGATGGATGTCAGCCTTCTGGCTATGGCCTGGTCAATGAGGATCTGGAGACCTTCAGGAAGGTCCTTAAAGGATCCAAAGATCTGCCTGCAGGAGCTTGGTCAGCAGGTAGATTGGGCAGGGCAGCCATGACAAGACTGGTGTCAGGTGCTGGAGTTGACTGGCAATTGAAAGGGTCCACTGTGAAAGCCTGAGTGGAAACGCCTTAAACCCCAACATCTGCTGAAATTTCTCCTGCACCCCCTGGTGACCATGATTGAGACATAGGAGATTGAGGCTGTACTTGCATAGGACTGGTAAGGCCTGCATGGCTGCTGGCCATGGATAAGAGCTGCTGGGAGACAGCACGGGAAAAATGCTTTTCTAAAGCCTTTTGCCTACGCTTCAGATCCTTCAATTCTGCTTTGGTTACTTTTTGACTGCTGCTGCTCCTGTTAGATTTACAGGAAACCTTTCGCCCTGCCTTAGAGCTCCCAGCGGCCAGACAATTTGAGGCTTGATCCGCCATGGTGGAGACAAGTACTCACGGTTCAGATGGAAGCTTAGATGTAGAGGCCTTGATACCCATGCACACTGCAGATGGCGGCTGTGCTGATGAATACCGGCTAGCCAGCTCAAACTGCAGGGAAGGCTTGCGTGGGAGGGGCGGCTTGCCTAGGCCACACCTAGGGGCTGCCAGCACTCAGCGCCCAGCCAATGGGTCAGCTAGGCTAGACCTGTGGCCAAAAGGAGGGCACCTGCTGCTGCTGAGAGGCTCCATAGTCGCTGGCCAAACCCAGTCGCTGGCCTCTGGTGCCACTGGCCAAATTGGGCCCTGAGTGCAGGCTCCACTGGTGCTGGGCAGGGATCGGGCCCACTTCATTACTAGGCAGGATTGGGCCCAGACTTCCATGGCCACTGGGCCGCATCGGGCCCAGTCGTCCCTCATTGCTGGGCAGGATCGGGCCAAGGCTCCGCTGGTTGCTGGGCGGATCAGCCCCAGGCGATATTGGTAGCCATGGAAAAAACCCTCCAGAGGCCCAGTCACCATTGGTGGTGGAGATGAAAGGCCCAAAAACCGCCCAAAAATGCTGCAGCTCTTCAAAGGGCCGCACTACAGCTGACTGCTGTAGGCGGTGGTGGCAGCGGCAGTGGCGGCTGAAAATGGTGTGAAGACTGAGCAGAACCCAGGCTTTGTGCTGCCGCAATCATCAGTGACAAAGGAGCCCGGCTTCGTTGGTGGCAAGGGTGCCAGGGTTTCGTTGGTGGTAAGGAGTTGGGGCTCTGGAGTTAGGCTGCAGCATAGCCGCTGCAAGCCACAAGGCTCACAAGGAAGTAAAGAGACTTCCTTGCAGCCAACAGACCAGGATGCCCAGAAAAACTTTAAAGTAAATCTATGGCTGTTTGACAGCCAGTAGACCAGGGCGTCCTGAAAATCCAAAAATATCAAAAAACTGAAAAACTCACAGTAAGATGTGAAATCGTACAGAAATGGACTGCTAAGAGCCAGATCTGTTAAATGTTACTCTCAGGCTGACTGAGACAAAACTGGGCCTGAGAGGAATGAGTAAGGGGCATGACCGAAAAATTCTGTCTTAGTCACTAGGCACATCCGACTGTAGCAACCCATATCTGGCCAATGCCACCATCTTACAGGAGAATCCTCCTATGACATCAGTTAAAAGAAGCAACCTGAAAAGTGATCTTTTAAAGCATTTTTTTTCCATAGAAAATGTCATTACATCAGAAATGAAGCACATGTGACTTTTGCAGATTTTATTTTCAAAATAAACCAAATAATTTGTACATCATTAGAAATATGTCCTAAAATCATCTATATTTTATTACTTCTACTAAAGGAAGGTACATTGCATTTAAATCCATACCACACAGCCAGCTACTAGGGAAGTATTTTCTTGATGCACCATAGTTAAAGCTATTCCAGTAGCAATGTTAATAGCTAATTATGAAAATGACTGTTTCCTTTTCACATTTCTTTCTACAGTTGCTGCTATCTAACAAAGTGACTGCTTGTCAACACCAGAGAAAGCAAATATTCAGCAGTAAGAGCAGTGTATCCAGAACCGTTGAACTTGTAGTACATTTTTAAAAATCATATGCATCAATTCATCCAAAGAAATAGCCAAAGGTATAACACTGAATAGAAAAAAGTGATAAAAGAGATGAGGGACAAGAAATAAAATAAAATTAAATCAAAGTAGCATTTGATAAATAGATTGGTTGAGATGAATGTTTCTGCTATGGTCAAAAGAAAATTATACTTTTTGGTATTGCTTTGTGTATGTTAAAAAAAGAATGAGATACATTTTCAATATGGGAATGGAAATATGACACTTACCAAAACTTATTTCTGCTCAAGAATTTTCCAAATGGAACTCAGTGCCAAAACAGATGCTATATGCATTGTGTACAAACAATATGAAGAAAATATTTTGAGGTTTTTAGAGACAATGAACTGAAAACTAATATCCTTTACATACCAGAAATAATCCACTGAAATAAATTTTAATCTCTGTGCTCCTTGACGTTTATTGTTTGCGCTTGCGATCGGTTGCATTTTCAGTTATCAGAGTAGTGCCATGGTAGTAGCACAAATTATTGATATTTCTCTCTTTACTTTTAAAATCACAACTCTAATTTTGAAATTCAACTGCCTTAATAAACATTCAAAATATACTCAACATCTATCTTGATAAATAAGGGAGAATATATAAGATCCTATTGTTAATACTCATGCAAGTTAGGTTTATAATGTATGGTACTATGTATGTGTTTAAAGAAACATGCATAATGTAAAGAAATTGGGTGATCTTAATCTTTGAATTACAGACTATCACATTAATGTAGGAAAATACAGATCAATTGCAATTTGTAAGATTCAGGTTTTGTCAGGTGTAATCATATACTTGTGATTATGTGTATTAGATTATGTACATATAGCTAAATTCCTCTGCAAATGGGACTGTCATCCAGATGCTGAATGACTTATTACTTACAGTCTCAAAATAACTGTATAGAGCCAGACAATATTTGGTAGGGTAACAATGAGGGTCATGGAAAAGACATACAGATACCATGACATGTCTATACCTAGCAACGGTTTGCTAGCAATGGTCTTCTCTTGACACTCTATGGAAACATAAGTTGGATTCTGATGAAGCAGGATAGAAATAACACTGAAGCTTTTGAATATTGATGTTGAAGCCTGAGAATAATATGGAGACAAAAAAACAACAAGGGGAACGTAGAACAAATCAATCTAGAGTTCCCATTAATTGCATAAAGGACCAAATTATTAAATTTTAGACACAATATTTGAAGGCTAGTCTCTTGATAAATTTATAATGAGAAAGATAGTAGGAAAGAGCTGAAGGTGACAGCTACTAAGATAGATCGACTTATTTACAATGGCAACTGATGCACCACTGGAAGATCTGAAGGTCCATGGGAAAAGATCATCTAGCTGCATCATCTGATTCTAGCAGAAAGTATATCTATGTGGTTACTATTAGTTGATACCAACTTGATGGAATATAATCAGTGGTGGGCTGCTGTCAGTTTGGACCAGTTCAGGTGAACCGGTAGTTCCGACCAGCGGCTGGCCCTGCCCAGGCGTTATCATGTCCTAAATAATCAGTTTTTTGCTATCCGTGCACATGAATGGAAGGCATTAAATGCCTTTTCGATGCTGTGTGCACGCTCACATTTTTGGTTCTGGGCGAACCAGTTGTTACAACCAGCAGTAGTCCACCACTGAATATAATCAATATTTATGCACCCAGTTTAAAGAGTTAGTAACAATCAAATTGGATAAGGAGAGTAAATGAAATGTATTAAATGTTTGATCCAAATATAAACTGAAACAAATACCTTTTACCAGCAAGGCATATGAGAACAAAATCCAAACTAAAGAAACAGAAAGATTATCAAGAGGGATGAAAGTAGTATAAAGTGAATTTCAGAAAGAAAAATTAACCACGGACCAAGAAATAAAGGATGCTGTAGGAGAAAAAAGATGCAATATGTATAAATATTAGAAATGTTGGAAGGTTCAAAACCAGGGATAAGAAATACCAAATTATTTAAATTTTTAATTTACTATTGCGGTAAAAAGAACCCGTGTATACAGCAGAAATACATGAGTTCTATATATAATGCTTATAAAGTTTCATTCTAAGATCCAAAATCCATTCCAATTCCATTTTAAAATAGAAGGCTATTAGTTAAATTATAGATCTTTAGAACACTTCAACATTGCATGCTAAGGATATTTCACTTTACAATTCCTCATCTTTTATAGCAGATTTTCATATTTTCACAGCAAAGGCAGAATAAAACAATGAATATTAAAGTCATAGGAATCCATCATGACAATTTAAATATTATTTGAAAAAGTACGAATTAGAGAGTCTGAAAGTACAGTGGTACCTCAATACTCATCATTAATTGGTTCTGGGAGGCACGATGAGTACCAAAAATGATGAGT
This sequence comes from Grayia smithii, assembly GCA_032468115.1. Lineage (NCBI taxonomy): Eukaryota > Metazoa > Chordata > Lepidosauria > Squamata > Grayiidae > Grayia > Grayia smithii. The sequence continues at coordinate 6,096 of JANHFM010005515.1, read as the reverse complement.
ACCAAACAAAATTTTCCCATAAGGAATAATGTAATGGGTAACAAGGCAGCCAACACCAACAAATTCTAGTTTATTCATTGAGTACCAAACAAAAGTACCAGCACAAAATTTTCACATCTATTGCGTTGAGTATCAAGTTTGATGAGTTTCAAAGCAATTGAATACAAAGGTACCACTGTAGAAGCAAATGTAGCTATATCCCTCATGTTAAAATGTAGGACACAATTGGAAAAAAATGAATTAGATCTATGACTGATCCCAATTTATAACATCTGTAACAATAGAGAATGTTATCTGAAAATTGTTTTCTACTCTCAGAAAAGTCAATGTTCATTAACTTATGGAATCTATCAAATAAATATTTATACCCAAAAATGCTACAAGTAGAAATTCTAAATAAAGACAGTAATATTACCTCCACAAACAAGACATTAACAATAATTCTGAGGCAGAAAAACTAGGAAAAGCAAAATAAAATATTTTAAGCAAAAAACTTAAATTCCCTGGATACTTGTAAATCCAAATCAGACAGATTTATAAAACAAATACTATCAGTCAATCATAAAACGGCAGTTATCTCTTCAAGCTTTAATGCTATATAGGATCTGACACAAGATATACACAATGTTAACCTGAGAAACAAAAAACATAGTATGGTCAGATTTTTGAATAAAACCCCCAACATACTCAGATTTATAGAATAAATATCTCCAAAATAAAATATACATTAAAAGTAAATTGAAACTTAAAGACTGGGAGAGATAAAATTTTAATAAATTATAGAAAATTAATGTAAGACAGCTACTGTTGAAAATGAATTTCAAAAAGGATTTGTATTAAAATATGTTATCTTCAATTACTAGATACAAACATCAAGGATCAGAGACTAGATTAACTTTTTTATATAAAGAAAATATTATGCTACATTTACACAACAGCAGGGAATATCTGGGTGACATTTGTCCAAATATATTTTGGGCAAAATTATGGATATTCTTCAAGATATTCCCAAAATGAAAACCTAATTCTTTGTTATATAAAATTGGAGATCTTTAAATATTATAATTCACTGAAATTTACATGACTGTTAAAATCCACATTTAACAATTCACAAGATTAAATTTTAATCACTACTTTGTATAAATTAAACCAGCCTAATAGTAAAATTATGTATTTATGAAATGTAGGAAATGCAATGCTGACTTCAACAAGTTCTTACCAGTTTACTGAAATGGTATTTACAATAACCACAGTATTGGACGTTGTCTGCACCGTTACCTTCTTCTTCACAAAGAAGTCCTGCAAACTGTGCACTGAAAAAAAAAATGAAAACAAAGAAAAACAGGAAGGGTCAGCTACCAAATATGGCTGCTTAACAAAATTTTGCAATTCAGTTATTAACTGACATTTTAATTTGGAGCAATTATGCTGTAAAACTAATCAATAAAGTATCTATATGTTATGTAAAAGGAAATTAGCAATCAACATTTGGAGGATAAATGAAAAAAAAAGGAAATTTCCCTGAGATATTGCTACAGTAAAATACATCTATTATATGTATCTTGTCTGAGTAACTCTGGTGAGTTATAGCAACATATAAACATAAATTTATCTAGGTAACAAAGAAAGCACGGAAAAAAAGGATTGTCATTTCTATTTACTTACCATGTTACATGGAAAGCTTGACGACATCCATGTTTATTACAGGTCATGCAAGCACCTGAGGCTGCTTTGCTTTCTCTGCCCTGCTCTTCACATATATAACATGTCTATGGGAAAAATAATATTGTAATTAGTATGCAATTTGCTTTAAGCAGGTTAAAACTTGACAACAAAAGAGTAAACACTGAACACTTCTTCTGTTTTCAGACATGTTACTTTACACTGAATGCGACCTCCATTTGAATATTCTGTAAATTCCCAGTTGTGTATCAGATCTCCATGCAATAAACTGTTTCTACTACTGACCACGCACAACACTGGCAAATACATCCATTTACTTGGTTGCATGGTAGATTTCCACACTTACAGGATATAGTCCAAAAATCCCAGACCAGTTGCTCTGACATCTGTACTTATAAAAACCTTAAAAAGTTAATGCTGGCCCACTTGAAAATCATCATGGTCCACTGTTACACTCCTTGCAGTTCTCCTACCGTGCAAATAGACTGGCAGATAATGCTGTCAATATGGCACTGCACTATACCTTGCAACATCTTGAATCCCCAGGGATTTGTGCACCAGTCCTTTTTATAGGTTTCATCTCAGCATTCAATACCATCATTCCAGAAATTCTTCACTCCAAATTGATTCAGCTAGCTATGCCTGCCCCTACTTGTAGGTGGATTACAAGCTTTCTGACAGGTACAAAGCAGCGGGTGAAGCTAAGGAAAATAACATTGAATATCTGAACCCTTCAGGGCTGTGGGCTCTATCCCTTATTCTTTTCTCTCTATACTGATGAATCCTCTCTAAGGATCCCTCTGTTAAAGTACTGAAGTTTGCAGATGAGACAACAGTCATTGGTCTCATCTGAGACAGTGGTGAGTCTGAATATAGGCAGGTTGAACAATTGGCCCTGCGATGCAGCCTAAACAATCTGGAGCTGAACATGTTTAAAACTGTAGAAATCAGGGTGAATTTTAGGAGGAGCCCTCCTATTCTATCATGTCTTACTATATTAGATAACACAGCATCAACAGTAGAATGCTTCAGATTTTGGGGTTCTATAATTTCCCAGGATTTTAAATGGATACCTAATATTAAAACCATTAAAAAGGCACAATAAAGAATGTTCTTCCTGCATTAACTCAGAAAGTTCAAACTGCCCCATGACCTGTTAATACATTTCTACAGAGGATTTATTGAGTTTGTCATTTATGTTTCAGTAACTGTATGGTTTGGTACAGCAACCAAACAGATAGACTTCAACAAATAGGACTACAGAAAAAATAATTGCAACCAGTTTGCCTTCCTTTGAGGCCATGTATATTGCATGAGTCAGAAGGAGAGATGAGAAAGTATCTACAGACCCCTCACATCCTGTAAACTGTTTCAACTCCTCTCCTTGGGACACTGCTACAGGACCCTGCATGACAAAACAACTACACATAGAGACAGTGTAATCTTATTCTGCTGAACTCCTAATTCCCAGAGTATTGTCTTATGTATATATTTACCCATGTAATATGGCTCTATTACTATTAGCCTTCTCATCTTTTCTACTACTTTCTCTTTTTGTTATCATCATTATATTATTACTCTGTTGTTTTTTCATGTACACTGAGAGTTTCTACACCTTTGCGTGTCTAATCATATTTGGGAAAATAAAGCATAGCACAGCACAGCACAGCACAGGTCCCCAGGCCTCAGGTGATGGCCCACTATCAGACTGTGGTCTATTTGAAACCAACCACAGGAAAAATGGACAGGTGCCTGTGCATGAAGCTCCATTTGTACAAGTGGCAGGCAAGCGCATGCACTTGTGTGAAGCTCCGCTTGTGCAAACAGAGGAATCTTACATGTATGGGCAAAGCTCCTCTCATGCGCTTATGCTCATGCATGGAGCTTCATCCGTGTGAATGGAGTTACATGCACAACCTTATTCTGCTCGCAGAAGTGGAGCTTTGTGTGTGAGCGCAAGTTTCTGCTGCTCACGGAAGTGGAGCTTCGTGCATGACCACAAACACCCTACACTTCCGTATGAAGTACCATTCTCACAAGTGGAGAATGAGCATGTACACTACACATACAAATGGGCATGTGTGCACAAGGCTGGGCGCCAAGCTGGAAAGGTTGGGAACCACTGTGTTGTGTTATGCTGTGTTGTGTTGTGTTGTTTTGTGTTGTGGTACGGTGCGGTGCAGTGCTGTGCTGTTGTTTTTCTATTTCTATTTCATTCTACTCACTCTACTCTACTCTACTCTACTCTACTCTACTCTACTCTACTCTACTCTACTCTACTCTATTCTAAATAGAAAATGAATAAATACTATTATTACAGCAGGAACAAATGTAATACCAAAAAAATTCTGCCCAGGTAGTCACAACTGATACTACTAATATTAGTAAAATAAGAGGTGTATCTTGCCTAACTTAAGTATTCTGTAATTTGTGTGCCATTACAAATAATTCTGTTAACCTTTTAATTTTAGTAATATGGAAGTACTCCAAAAAGGCAAGGATCATGCACAGAGACATAGATGTGTATGTGATTTCAAATGCATAAGCACAAATGAGGTTTATTCTAAATATTTAAAACTTTTTTCCATAAAAACTTCAGCAATATGTAATATATTGTATATTGACTCTACTTTCAAATAACCTAAATAAATCTCCCAAAATCACAGAAAAGTTTATGTTCTGGAAAATCATTTCTATCAAATACTTGATATTTTATAGTTTTTAGAGTTATTATCTCAAATAAAGCTTCTGCCTTGTGCTTAAATGCATAAGAAACCCTTATATTTCAGACTTATTCTTATGGTATGCTACATTAATGCAATGATGGAACATGAAAAGAACCTTATGATTCCTACATATAATGTCTAAAGCTCATCAGATAATAATAGAGAATATTTGTAGCTCATCAGATAAGTCAGATGAATTTTCTCTTTGGAGAGAAAAAAGTTTTATTAGGTATATAGCTGGTGCTTTATTTATTTATTTGGTCTGCTACTTAGTGCAGTTCAAGGTATTGTTCTGACCTTTAAAGCCCTTAATGGCATAGGTCCTGATAGACTGTCTTGGCCCACTAAGCCCATCCTTCTCATGCAAATAGAAAGGGCCTACTTCTCTTCTGTCTCTGACTATCAGGAACTAGAAAAGCCTTCTCATCTGCAGTGCCTGTCCTTTGGAACAGATCTAAGGTAAGATATGCCTTCCTCCTTCCGCAACAGTCTAAAATCTTAGGTCTGCTGGGTGTCCTGGGGACCAAATGGCAGCGTTTCAAGCTGGAGGTGGCTGCTGGATTGATGGCAGATTCCACTCCCCCTCCACCACACACTTTGCACTCTGGACTTCCAACCATCCATCTTCTTAGTTATCATATATTCTTGTTGTATTTTTCACTGTTTATTTTATTGTTCTATTATTTAATTTCTATTGTTTACATTCCTTTCATTTTCTTCCTTTACTATTATTGTAACCACCTAGTGTAGTCCCACAGCAAGAAAGGTTGCAAATAAATTAAATGTAAATAAATTTGTAGCTTGTGTAAATAATTTAAAAACGAAAATTTAAAAGATCCTCTAAAACTGGTAACAGGCTATTTGAAAGTACTGTTCAAATATTGTAATTCTCAATAATATACATCTCATTTAATTGTTTCATTACATGAACAATAAATGCTGATTGTAGTAGGCATCATATTTTTTTCTTCAAAATATGCTACATTTCCATTGTAACTCATAATTAGATATTCGTCAAATGCATTAGTATCTGACTAATCTGTATCTATTTTTATCATATTATGAAATGTAAACAACCACTTGTGCCTACTTTTCTAATATAAAAAACCCTAATTTATACGGAAGTTTTCAAATATCACAAGATGAATTCAGAGAGTTCCAGACCTACCCTTACGAACTTGCAAGTAACTATTGAGAAGTATTGTAGTAAAAGATGAAGATGTAGGTAGTCCTTGACTTATGAATACAATTGAGCCTACCAATTCCATTCATAAACCAAGTATTCATGGGAGTAAATCCCGTATCTTGAACACGATTACTCCCTCCTTTTGCCCATGCATTCACTAATTGAATGCAGAGTTTGTTAAGTGCATATTATTATTGTTATTTTGTTGTTGTTGTTGTTATTATTAATAATAATAATAATTTTATTTATATGCCATCCTTCTCCCGAGGGACTCGGGACGGCTTACAAGACAATTAAAAGAGACAATATAAAATAGAATTAGTAGTTAATAATTTAGATTAAGACAGATTGTTTAAAAAAAAAATTAAAACACCCAATCCCATCAGCAGATCTGATTGTTCTGATCTGATTCTAATCTGATTGATTTAATTGACTGTTTTTAATTATTTTAAATTTTATATTGCTTGGGGTTTTAAATTTACTATTTAAATTGCATTTATG
>JANHFM010005513.1:11492-23451 GCA_032468115.1 Grayia smithii | reverse complement strand
TGTTTTTTTTAAAAGGGAAAAATTTGTATTGTAAAACTTTTCAATAAAAAAAAAAATTAAAAAAATTGTTGGTTAGCGTCTTAATATGTTTGTAGTTTGCAAACCTATCTGGCTGTGGTTGAAACCTTAGACTGCAGAGAGTCGAGGCCCTCCGCCTGCAAGCACCTTCCTTAACCCTATGCTGGGACTGCAGTCCCCAGAATTCCCCTTCAGCTGACTCAATTGGTTTGAAGTTAGCTAGCTGACCTCTCAACCTGTCTGGAAATGGAGTCAGAGACAGCTGCCCAAGATGACTGGAGAAGAAAAGGTCTTGGTCAGCCCTCAGGACTTTCTTGCTGCTGATCTGCACATCCTGAACAGCCGGGCAGGAAACAGAATGGGAAGAAGGAAAAGAAGCGCCACCTACTGGAAAGTCTCCTGCCGGTGGGCTGCGGGGCCCTTGGCTCCCAGAGAGCCGTGCAGAGTCTCGAAGCCCAGAGCGTAGACCGGGATGTGGGCAAGCTTCTTCGAGGGCATCTTGATCTAGAAGGGCCAGGCAGGAGGGATTCAGCGGAGGGCTGGGCTGCTCCACCCAGCTCCCCAGAAGACCTCCCCCAGGGTTTTCTTGGGCTGTGGGGGGAAGCCCTTACCTTCAGGCTGCAGGAACTGCAGACGGACCTAAAAGCAGTGGTGAACAGAAAAGGCTCAGCCGGAGCCCCATTCATCCCATGATCTCCCCAGCCGAGTGCCTGCTTACTCACCTCTTGCAGAAGAGGCAGGTCGGGGGCCAGGAGAAGAGTGTAAACTTGGTTCGGCAGCAGCAGCAGCTCTGAGCCAGAGGAGAGACGGTCAGCAACAGCTTGTCTGGGGGAGTGCCCCTCCCCCCCACTGCAGCCCCAGGAGCCCCTCTGGCCTCACCTTCCCTTTCTTCAGGCTGGTGTAGAGCTCCTTGCTCTGAAGAAACTTCTCCATCTCTGCCTTCACCAGCACCCGGCGCACGTTGATCATTTCCTCCACTGTCAGCGCCAGGCTTTCTACGGGGTGGCTGAACTCCTGCTGTGGGGGGCAGAGTATGAGATCAGAGCTACCCTCAGTCAGGCCAGCTGCCCAGGCAGAGAGGGCAGTTCAGGTCTACTGCAGTGAGGGCTCCAGTAGAAACATCAGCCCTTACACTACATCCCCTTCCTCAGCTGGTCAGATTTCAACAGCCAGGGAAATCTGGCTATCCACGATCTCACAAGATAGAGAGAGAGGCTGGCTTCCGTTTGGAAAAAAAAAAAAAAGGCACAGAGATTTAGGCAGAATTGGCCCCAAATAGCAAAACGTCAAATTGCCTATAGAAAGACGTTCTACACGCTCAGGATCTAACTCCAGAAAGACAATGGAATTGGAGCCATTGCGCTCGCAATCCTCCCATTAAAGTTTTTCCATGTTCCTATTTCCTGACTCCCTCCCCTCTGGGCCATGTTTCTGGGACAAGGACTAGGCCTGGGGCGGCCCAACCAGACTCGCTTATCGGAGGGCATGCTGCAAAGCGTGTGTGAAAACCCACCCCACCGAAGATGCTTACCAGCCACAAATATTTCAAACTGGCGTCTGTGAGAGGAAGAGAGCTGGCCTCCAAATTCTCCTCCACAGAACCAAGGATGTCTTGTTTATGAGGACACGAACTGACCCGAGGGTGGTAGTGAGCTGGAACTGAACCTGAAGGAGAACAGAAGGGAACCGGCAAGTCAGAATCTGCTCAGCAGGGAGAACAGGCCCTCCTGCTTCCCATGAAGACACAAGGGCTGTGTAGCTAAAGCAAGAGGCAAAGCAGGAAACCACACCCAGCCAGCGTTCACGAATGGAAAACTCCTCCCGCACCCGTTGCCCTCCCAGCCGCTCTGTGCAGGAGAGGAACCCCTTCACATCCAGGCAGAGCTAGTAAAAAGTGTCTCTCCCCCGCTTCCCCCATCTTCCCAAGCTCTTTCTCTCTGGATTTGCAGGAATCCTCAGGCAGTTGGACTGCCATGTGTCCACTGGGAAAGGAGGCGGTGCAGAGAGAATGGTGTCCCAAAGTGGGGTTAGGCCACAAAAAGGGGTTCACTGACCCATGTTCTCCATGCTGATCCACGCAGAGGACACGGTACCTGAGCGTGGCCTCGGGTCCGACAGGCTGGGCCTCAAGTACTCCAGGTGAGGCTCGCTGCCCTCACTTTCCTCCCGAAAATGGGCCAAGTCTTGCTCGGAGAAAGAGCGGTCCCGCTTCAGGGGCATCAAGGGGCCCGGCTCCTGAACTGCCTCCGAGCAGGGAGACTCCTCTTCCTGCAGAAAAGGGAACACTCAGAGCCCCTTCCCAGGCACAGCCCCTGAGCTCAGAGCCCTCAAGGAGAAGGAACCCTGGAGCCAGGGCACGCACGCACAGGAGGCCTTTCGGAGCAGGGGCCCAGTGGCTCTAGAGGGTGGCAGAGGTTGCCAGAACAGAACAGGAGGTTTGGGGCAAAGGAAGGAGAAGAAGAGGAGGCCAACAGGACTGGACTGCAAAGTCCGCTCGTGGCCTGTGCCCGTTCCAGCAGGCCGAGGAGCTCTTCTTGCCGAGAAAGCAGGAGACCAGGCCCAGCTCTTACTTCCGAAACAAACATCTCCTCCATCTCTGCCAGCGTGGGTGCCTTCAGCAGGACCCTCGGCCTCTGGCGCTGAGGTGGGGCACCGGACTCTGAAACGGAGAGGTTGATGCAAGAGGTCGATTTCATGTGGCTGGAGCAGGCATTCACCAGGCAGGGCAAGGAACCAAACCCTGGCAGGAGAAGAGGAGAGGGCACAGTGTGGCACATAGGAAACTCCAACCTGGCCTCCCTTCTAACAAGTGGCATTTAGAATAGCCCAGCTTTCCCCAGCCTGGCACTGGAGCATGGTGCCCATCCAAATGTTAACGTGGGTCAGAGCTGCAGTGCTGAAGATGGGACACCCGAACCGACTTCCCTTGAAGAGACTTCCAAGCTGCCTCCTGTTTCAGTCTCCACTTTTGGTGATGATATGCAGCTGCATTCTCAGTCTGGAGCATCTGGCGAGCTCTGTGGGACTAGACTGAGATCTGGGAGTTTTCCCTAAGACCCCACAGTTTCTCTCCTGCCTTTGCCGTCTCATACCAGGAGGGAGCAATGGATCTTCTTTAGGTTCCAGGACACACACACCCCCTTTTTTTTTTAAGGACAGACACACCTCTCTGGTCCTGGTGCTGGAATTCCACAGGCCGGAGCTTCCGTTCCTGCTTGATCTCCTCCAAGATCTTCTCATGGAGGGTCCTCTGCTGCTGGGGCAGGGGGCGTAGCCTGCGCTCTGAAGCCTGCAATAGGATTGGGAGGCCAGAAAGCCACGTTCCATTGGCTGCTGCTCTTCCAACTCTGGAGTTGAAAGGGCACCTTAAGGCCAACAAAATAGGTCTCCAGTCTGCAGCTTTCAAGAGGCTACCAATGACGGTAATCCAAACTAGCAGGTATACTGGACTGCATAGCTTGTTGGGAAGAGAGCAAAGCACCCTGGCCAGCTGCTGCCCTTGAGCTCTGGCTGGCCAGGACATCCTTGTCCGATCCAGAAAGCAGCCCCAGCAGCTTTTTTCCAAAAAATAATTTCCTATTGGGCAAATGACAGTCTCAAATAAATGATGGAGTTTTAGAAGTGGTAAAAGCAATTAAGGTGATAGTTAGTGCAACCCTCAAAGTCCGACTAAAGGCCCTTTCCAACCCCACCCCAGTAAAGTACAGAAAAGCAGAACCTGGGCTGACCTGTCTCAGAGGCGGACGGGATCGTATGAAATCCAAAATGAGTTCATGGGCATCCTTCTTCACCCTGGGCGGAATGTCTCCGTCCACCTGACGGAGATCCATACAGGAGAATTAGCCACAGCTGCTCCTGCTCTCTAGGAGCCTCTAGTTACCCGGGACAGGGGGCGATTTCTGCTTCTTTCCAAAGTCCCGTTCATCTTGTCTGCCTTTGGGGTGCCTTCTATAAGGTTCAGGGGGAAGAGTTGCTGACACCCCATTTTAAGTGGAACCTCCCGCTCTGCCCAGACCCAGACCCAGACCCAGACCCAGACCCAGACCCAGACCCAGACCCACATGAACAGGAAGGCCCCAGAGGTTGCCTGATGGCCCCAGAGAGGGAGGGTACGGTCCCCGTTCCTCTCACCATGACCTTGCGGAGCTTATAGTTGCGGGCTCGGATGTCCTGCATCAGCATCTCAAAAGGTGTCAGCTGATACTCTGTAGGCAAGAGGTCAAATTGTTTCTGCTGCACCTTCTTGAGCTTCACACCGTTCCGTAGTTCTCGCATGAGCTGGACCCAGAGCCGAGCCTGCAAGTCACAAACCAACAATGCCACCAGGTCGGTTTCCCCCAAACTGCTTGAGCCAGAAGAGATGCAGGGGACCTTCTCTGAGAAGCCAATCCTCCTTCCGAGCTTTCTCCGAGGCAAGCAGTGCTTCACCCATGGAACAAAGCAGACTGGGAAGGTCTCGCTATGGGCAGCCCTGGGAGACTGTTCTCAAGGCCAAACCACAGTCATGATGGCATAGCATTACTTAACCTAGCCCGACCCTTTCTTGCAAATGGGTCTGTAGGAAGAACCTGTGGTTGCAGGTGAGTGTTTTAGAAAATAAATATTGTTATTGAGCATAAAGTTCATGTCAGGTGCGCCTAGAGCACCAAGGGGAGAGTTCTCCCCTCTATTCTTCTTGCTTCTTCAGGGGAAGCAGTTTTCTGCATAGAATATTTATACCCAGCCCCACCCAGAGAGCTTTATAAAAGCCCAGCACCAACTTTCTTCTCCTTTTCCCAGCCTGCTCCGTACCCAGTCCGTGTTCCTCAGGTTGTCCAGCTCTGCTGCTGACCGGTCCCTCAGGTCCTCATCCTTCAGTTTCACCAGCATCTGCACAACCAAGAGCCAGAAGCAGCTTAGCCTTTCCCATTTCTATTGCATTCATGGTGGCACAGAAGTTACGGATTGGACTGGGATGAAGTGGAAAGGGCAGGGAAGGGGCACCCAAAGCTTACTCCGGGCTGCTGGGTGGGGGGAGGGGATTAAGTCCTTATTCAGCTGGATCTTCCGTGCAAACAAGGAACTGAGACAAGAACCAGCTTTAGCATGTGGTGTGTGTGTGTGGGGGGGAGACGGGGCACAACTTCTCTAAATGGAGCCTGACTGGGAGCTGTAATACTCCACACAAGGGACTAGAAGCGAAGGGCAGGTGAAGAGCAGAGCAGCTCTTTTAAGAACAAGCCACAGCTATCAAAACACAGGTGGCTCTCAGCCCTCAGGATGCCCAGGTGGGAGAAGGTGGCAGGTTGACTCTTGTCTGTCCTCTGTGGGTAGCTGGAATCTTACAGTTCGGAATTGCTTAATGTAGCTGCATCCTTGAATCTCGGCCTGCTGGCCTTCCAGTTCAAGCACCGGTCTGGGAAAAGCCAGGCAACGTATGTGTGGATGCATTCAATTTCTCACCAGGAGGTGTTTGGCTGATGCTCTTCTGGAGCTCCTTTCACAGTCTCCTTACAAAGAGAGATGAAGCCGAGGGCACCGGTGCTACACTCCCATCTCTAACGTTCATCCCTCTTTCTGTCCTTCGGCCTTTCTCACTTCCACTATGAGGTTTTAGAATAGAATTTGTTTCCTGAGCGATGGGGGAGTGTGGAAATGACTTATCCACGAACTCTTTTCCACAGGAAAACAGCACCTTTCCCTGGAGAGGGCTGGGCTGGAGAGTCCCTAATTATCAGCTCTCATTAGCTACTCAGGGTTTCTCCCAAGAGATGCAAAGTGCAAGCCCACCGAGAGGATGGCTTCCTCAGGCGGCAGCCCAGCCTACCTCCATCCCAGGAGGTCTCTCTCCGTAGGAAGAGGAAGAGATGAGCCTCCTCTGTGGCATGGAGGCATCTTGCAAAGAAATGTGGGGGGTGCCTCCTCCCGGCTCTTAGTTGCACCAGCTGTGCAGGGGAGGACCCTGACCGGGTGCACGGTTCTAGAGGCAAGAACTGCAGGGAGACAGTAGAGACCCCTCCCCAGCTTTCTTACAGATGGGAGGGCAGGAACAACAGGGCTGGGGGCTTGCCAGGATGGGGCAAGTTGCTGCTCAGCTACCACAAGAAGGTGGAGTTCCTGCAGCACCTACAGAGCCTGAATGGCATATTGCCACGGCTCAGCTGGGCAGCAGCCAGCAGAGAAGGCAGCTCAAGAGCTGCCCATCTCCCTGGTGCTTGCAGCAGATGTCCCAGGCCAAAGAATCTAACGGACTGAATCTGCCCATCTGGATCTAATTCTTGTGGGGGGAGGGGCTATGGAGAATTCTTCCCAGCCAAAGGAAGGAGCATCTGAGATACCTCCTTTTTCTGAAATGCTCTTCCCCAAGAGGCACGGGCAGCCTCTCACCCCTGCCCTTTGGTACCCAATTAAAGTCAGTCTTCCTCCCACCAGTCCTTCTCCCTGGGGTCATTTTAGCCATTTTAGTTATTTTATCTCCGTTCCTTGCTGCTGAGAGGTCTGTACTCCATCCAGAGTCCTGTGGGACTGGGATGGTTTAGAAATGCAGAAGCCAAGCACATGGGCCTCAGCCAAGCAACTCTCTGGGACACAAGAGAGCCTTTTTAACAGCTGGGCAGCTGCTTTAGAGATGCCGAGGCTCTCCCTTTGGCAGGTGCCGAGAGACACAAGGCTGCAACGTCCTCCCAGCCCCAGGACAGCCGCATATCCAGGAGGAGGCCTAATGCCCACTTGCCCCCCAAGGGCAGCACTTCAGGAATGGCATCTGCAGATGGTCAACAACCCAGGCAAGCCCCACTCACTTCCTTGGCATCCTGGATCTTGGCCAGGAAAGCCTTCAGCTCCACCGTCTCGAGGTACAGGGCCCGGCACACCGCCTGGTAGTGAGCGTGGGCCTCCTGCGGCTGAGAGAGGCGGGCAGCGCAGAGCTGCATTACTTGGCTGAATGTGCGGACCGCGCTCAGGGTCCCCTTGGCCACCGCCTCTTCCTCTTCCTCCTGCCCGCTGTAGCCTTCGTCTGCAGTGCTGCTGCCATTGCCGCCGTCCTCGGAGTCCCCGTTGGTCATCAGGTCAATCAGCTGCTCCAGTTCGGGGCTCAGCTCACGTTCCTCGTTCTCCTCCAGGCCCCAGTCGAGGGCTCGGTAGATGACAAAGCCCAGAGACTGCACCATCTGCAGGGGAGGAGAGAGGGGCAAATTGGCAGTAGAGGGAAAGACACAGCTTGGCTGGTATCCTGTTTGCTTAGAGTGCTGATTAAATAATTCTCATCCACACCTGCCCAGGGCAAACTTAAGACCCCTTCCCAGAGATCAGGGTCAGGGAGAACCTGCCAGTGTGGTGTCTTCAGAGGATGGCTGGGCTCAGCGGCAATGCCAAGTAGCTGCGCCAAGGCCAGGGTGTGCCAAGATGCTCAGACCCTGCCAGCTTTGGGGAGAGGTGGCAAAATGGGCCATCTGATCTGCGCAAGCTGAAGTTTTCCATACTTGCCCATGCTTTTTTAGTGAAAGTGACATGAGGGACGTTCAGTAATTAGCTTTTTAAGAGACTGTTGAGTGGTTACCAGATTTATCCAATTCCCAAGGCCTGCAAGAAGATAAAATGAGCTTTCCAAAGGGCCCTTGGCCACCTACCTGTGCTTCTGCTGCGGGTGCCAAGGTCAGTGGAAGCTCTGCAAAGGGAAAATGACACTGTTAGAAGATGCCAGTCTCAGAGAGACCAAGAGCTTTGCCAACTCTAGGCAGATTTATGTACCCACCTATGTATCTGTGCCATCCTAGACTCGAGAGCCAGACCAGAACCTGCTTGGTAAAAGGGCAGAGATGCCAAATGGGTAGAGTCTACTTTGGCTAGTTAAATGGGGAATGTTTGGTGCACAGAGGGCAGCTATTCACAAAACGAGTGTGCCTGTGTGTGCAAATGAGATTAAGGCAAATGGCATGTTGGGGGTTACACATGCAAGTGTTGCTTTGTCCACAAGTGTACACTATTGGGATGGGGGCAATGGGAGCTCTGAGTAAAATAGAAAAATATGGAAGGCCAGAATTACAAATGGAAGAAGAAAAGAAAGTGTCTCCTTGTGTAAAGGATTTCTAAAAACAGAACTTGTAAGATGCTGGTAAAAGCAACTTGCCTGGTGCATTTAAGGGCAGTCTGGAAGCCATCTTAGCACACGCGTGTACACACGGCCAGTTTGGGCCCCCATTTCCTGCCATTTCCCAATCAATCATCCATTTAAAGTCCCAAATGTCTCTCTAGAAAGATGACAAGATGTCCAACAGCCCCATTTCACAGCTGGGCTTTCTCTTTGGGGACATAAAAGTGCAAAATGGACAGATGTGTTTGTGCCTAGGGAGACCTCTCCCTCTTCTCTCTCTCTCTCTCCAAATGAACCCAGCTCTTCTCCTTAACTGCTGTCTCATTTCTGGACCAGGAGACGATGGGAAAGGACACTGAAAGAAGATTCTGGGGGTCACTTTCTCCAGAAATAATTACATGAACTGTAATCAATAAAATGAAGTTTGGCAAAAAGAAAGAAAGAAAAAGGAGAATTAGGCCATTAGGAAAAAGCAGAGAACCACTTAATGCAGCAGCGTAAGCAGAGCCAACTTCTCAGCTATTTTACCTCCCCTTCCACTGCCTGACATCACACAGCGCCAAGGCTGGGGGAGGGGGGCACAGCGCAGTCCTGGAAGCCTTGTGGGCAACTCTTCTGCGGCAGCCTCTGCCCTGGTTTCTTCCTTCCTGCCATGGAGGCCGATGGGAAGCAGTGGAACTCCCTGCCCTAAAGCTGGCCTTTCTAGAAGCTGACTCTGCTGAACTCTTGTGACATACTTGGCACCTCCAACGCAACTCCCTTTCAGTTTGTTTCCCCAGCCCTCAGATGGGGTGCAGGTGGCATCAGCAAGATCCAGCACAGCTCCATGCTCTGGAGAGCCTGGGAGAAATGCCCTTCATAGGAATGGGAAGGGGCTTTCTGACACTGGACTTTCTCTTCCCTGGTCTGAGTCACATTCTTAAACTAATCCAAGTTACCCTTTGGAATGGTAACAGCACGGTTCCTGGGATCTTACCATTCACTTTACCAAAAAAGTATCTGAAGAGGAAAGCTGTACAAAGTGCACATGTGTGCTAAATTGGGAGAATTTGCTTTTCAAAAATGATACATTAGGCAAAACTGAAAAAAACATACATCTTTGGAAAAAATAGATACATTTTTGTGCAGATTTAAGGGGGAAAAAACCCTCAAGCAATGAAGCAGTATTTGCAAAACTCTAAACTGAGTGCCTTTGCCCATTGCTACTGCTGTGCTGCCTGCGTTTAGATCCATGAATACACCTGATACCAGGCTGTGGAGCCAGGAGCAGCCTTGCCTGAAACAGAGGCCCTTCTTTCTCTGCAGGAGCCAAAATCCCCTCTCGCTGCTGCTGGAGGAGCCCTCAAACTGATGCCGTTTGGCTCCTCCCCACCGAGACATCCAGGCTGCCTGCAGGCAGGGAGTTCTGGGCTGGAATGAGTCAAATGTGCAGCCAGGAAGCCACCAGGTTAGTGACCCTTAGCGCCAGCCTTGGCCATAACTCATCAGCTGGGCTTTGGTAGAGTGGAGAACTGGCTGGACGAGTTCTCATGGTGGGCTGGGCTGCACTTCTAAGTCAATATTATCAGAAGCAGGTGCAGCTTCCCTGGTAAAGGCTCCCTACAACAAGCTGCATCCCGGACAAGGGCAGAAGCAAACAGCCGCCTAAGGAGCAAGACTGCTGGCCTCTTTGCCACCCCAGCTGTGCCACCATCACGGCAATTCACATTTGACTTTGTGCTGTTCATAAGCCATTAGAACAGAGGGACAAGCAGTTATCACCTCTCCGGATGTTGTTGCTTTTTAACTTCAAGGCTGATACTCTGAAATAAAACCATGAAATGAAAGCATTTGCTTGGCAGCAGGGAGGCACTGAAAGGCAGATACAGGACTGAAGACTGGCTAACCCAGGACTCGGCCCAAGAGGAAGGAATCAGAGAGGCAACTAAGCAGCAAAACCCAATTTAGCCATAGGAAGAAGAACAGGTGGCAGTCATGGAAGAGGAAAGTGGATACACGAGTGAAGGACTTCCTTGACTGTCTGAACGGAAAACCTGGACTCCTGCCTTAGATGGGGGGTTGGACTAGAAGACCTCCATGCTCCCTTCCAGCCCTAGAATTCTACTCTATGAAAAGTCAGGCCTGTTCAGGCAAGAGTCATAACTCTCCCATTGAGTTGATGCCATGAAGAGGAGGGCATATATCCACCTGTGTTGGTTCTTCAACGGGTGACCTTCTTCTGGCATGTGAATGTGGTGGCCTGCATGCAAAGGTTCTGCTGATTGATGGCTAGACCACTCTCGAAAAAGATTGCACATTTAAGGACAGCCCTTCTCCCTCCCAGCCCAAGTAATAAATCCTCAGCTTGAAAAAGTGTTCTGGCTTTAACACTGTTTTGCAATTAAAACACTCTGTAGTGTTACGGCCCCATCAATCCCCACCAGATGTTCTCAGCAGTTCTCCCTTCCTGTCCCAAGTCCTAAGATAAGATGGTGATCATCAGGCGCAAACGTTGCTGTTGAGGATGTTTCCCTGCTGCTTTTCCGAGAGGCTGGGAAGACCCCATCATGGATGTGGCTTTGACAGAGTCTCTCTACACCTACTGTCTGCCCGACGATGCAGCTGTGAGCATCCAAGCTTGGTCACCCCCTACTCTGGGATGCCACCCAAGACCCAGGCTTGCCACCTGTCCACACTTCTTCCGCTTTATCCCTCTGGAGCAGACCCTCCTCAAGGCCCATCTTGCCTCTTGGAAGCCTTCAGGACTGAGGCCCTGGTAGACTGCAGGTACTTCAGCCCCCAAAGGGCCACTATAAACCATCTGCTTTGGCACCAACAGTTGGTGTAATTACACACATCAGACACATGGCAAGGAGGTGAAAGAGACACTTCTGACCGCTGTGCTCACACAATAAATAAATTACTCAAGGCAAACTAAACCCCACCCAGTTCACTGGAGCAAAAGGGCAGATAAATATGGAGAATTGCTGAGAGAGAGAGAAAGAGAATGGTGGTTTTCCCGGAAGCTTCCCAGAGGGAAGGACTCCTTGATCTGCGACGCTGGGATGTCACATCACACAGTCCCAGAGGCTGCTTCTCCCTGCTGGGAAACCCCATAGTCTTTTCATTGCTTGGGGCACCCCGACTTTCTGCCTTCCTACAGCTGCTCCTGGAATTGCTTTGGAAAGCCTAAAGTACCCAAACTGGGACAATTTCCTAACCCATCTTGGGAGTTCTGCGGTGGGGGAGGAGGAGCACTAAAGAGGGGCAAAAGGTCTTAGATGCGCCAGTCCATCCTGCGGTCGGAGGAGGATTTTAGGATCCCTGAATTAAGGCCATCCTCTGGCTCGGGACCGCGACGGGGACCCTGCTGGTGGAAGGGGTTGATCGCGACCTCCTGCTAATCCAGGCCACGATTCCCCAGCATCGGCCTCTTCGGTATCCTTCCGTGGACAAGGCCGGACTTTCTCCGGCGGCGCCGGGGTCCCGAGGGGCTTTCGCTCCCCTGGCTGAGCTATTCCCCGCGCGCCCCCTCCCCACTCACCGGCCTGGCCGAACTCGCCGCAGGCGGAGACTGCGCCGTCCTTGTGCAGGCGCAGATCGGCGGTGTCGCAGAGGCGTCCGGCCGGTCCTCTGTGGCGCCGCCGCCCTTCCTCGCCGCCCGGCGGGTCGGGCTGGAGCAGCCCGCGGCAGCATTGGAAGCAGATGGCCCACGCCTGCTCCTCGTTGACCGGCTGCTCGTAGGCCTTCAGCACCTCCTCCAGGGACAGCTCCTCCGCCGCAGCCCCTGTCGCGCAGCCCCCGCTCGCCGCGGCCCCCGGCCCGGCCCCTGCTGCTGCTGCTGCTCCGGCGCGCGCCATGGCCGTGGCTCCATCAGCGGCTCCCGGCGCC
>JANHFM010005512.1:47945-58469 GCA_032468115.1 Grayia smithii | reverse complement strand
TGTAAACCACTTAGAGAGGGCTGTAAAAGCACTATGAAGCGGTATATAAGTCTAAGTGCTATTGCTATTGCTATTCTAATGCCATCTATTGGTTGATGTAATGGTAACATGAATACCATTGCCCAAGAAAATACTGCAGATGTATGCAAGCTGAAGATCACCAGTCAGTGGAACATTTTCACATTTGCATGTTCTTGTTTAACCTATTTTCATCACTGATTAAACTGCCTCCAAGAGTTTCTAAGAAATAGGCTTTTCTTTTTCCACTTTATGCTTTTTTCCCAAGCATAGGTCAGGCTGAGTTTATTTTATTTCTTTAGAAAATTTGTTTGCTGCCCATCTCTTATCCAATGACTCTAAAACAAAAAGGACACTAAAATCAACAGTAATGCAAAAAAGTAAAATCATTGACCATTAAAACCATTAAAACCAGAAAAAGATGGGAGTTGGACACATAGCAGGTGGGGAGATGGGATTAAGTTTTAATTAATCAGCCACCTCCAGTATGAAGCTCCCCCATTGGGTCTTCAATCCCTCTGGCATAGCCAAGTCTTAAGGCTCTCTCAAAACATCAGGAGGGTGGGAACCAATCTCACTTCAGAGAGTAAGGTGTTCCAGAGGGCAGAAGCTATGGCAGCAAAGGCTCCTTGGAACTTGCCAGCTGAAATTCCTTGGCTGATGGGATCCTCAGCATGCCCCTTCTACCAGCATGGGCAGTGTGGGCCAGTCCCATTATGGTGAGATGGTACTTTAAGAAGCATGAACCATGCCATGCAAGGTTTGCAGGAGCATTTGCTACGCCATCCAGTCTGGAAGATCCAAGTACATTTATGCTATCACTAGATAAAAGGGCTCTCTGCCTTCTTTGCTAATGTAAATCCCTCAGGAGAAGACCAGTGGTGAAATCTAAACTTTTTTTACTATTGGTTTTGTGGGCATGGCTTGGTGGGCATGGCAGGGGAAAGATACTGCAAAATCTCCATTCCCACCCCACTCCTGGGGGAAGGATATTACAAAATCCCCATTCCCACCCCACTCTGGGGCCAACCAGAGGTGGTATTTGCCGGTTCACCAAACTGCTCAAAATTTCCACTACTGGTTCTCCAGAACCTGTCAGAACCTGCTGGATTTCACCCCTGGAGAAGACTGAGAAAGGCTCCAAAACAAACTGAAATGGATCAGCATGGTCATACAGTATATCAGAAGTGAGAGGATCTCATTCACTTTGTGAAGAAGCTTGGAGAGGCATCATCCAACTGAAACTTAACACAGTTCTCCTAGAGACTAGCTTTTTAGTGACACTTCTTAGAGAAAATATCCAGTTCTTAGGAGTGTTATTGAGCCAATTCTGTTTGTTTTGAGAGGCTTCTACAAAACATCTACCTTGGTTATCACCAACCCATTTTCCTTCCATCAACCCCATAATAGACCTGTCAGCCCAGGATCTAGCTCTTTTCTTCCTGTTTCCACAAACTCAAATCCAGCCTTCCCTGCACAGGAGTCCACTTTTTTTTTCTCTTTGACATCCAACTTAGCATCCAGCCTTCCTTTTTCACTGCCTTCTAAGATCCAGCTTTCTATTTATTATTGTAGGGATAGACAGTGAAGATGATTTAGGAGGGGTAATATGTATGTATGATTATGTATGGGTCTGTGAGTAGGAATGGGTTTCTGTTCATTTGCATAAAATGTTGGATTTGAAGCAGGGTGAATGAAAAATGAAGATCTCTCTTGGCTATGAGTACATTAGGTAAATTTGGATAGGACATTCTTTACCAGCTTTCATCCACCTTGCCTAAAATTGTTGAAATAAAATGAAAGGAATTCCCCCATGCTGTATATGGTACCTTGCATTACCAAGAAAAATAGAATTCAAATATAATACAAATACAAATATAAATTTTCCCAAACCTAAGCCTTCCCCCAAAAATAAGCCGTCCCCAAAAATATTTAAATGCACGGACAGCTGGTCCCTGCCATTGCCTCGGTTAAGGTTAGGGAGACAGAACTCAAAATCAAGTAAGACAGCAAGAGGAATCCCGTCTTGTTTCATGCACCCCAAAATAATAAGACCTCCCTGAAAATAAGACCAAGCACTTATTTTGGGGTTCAAAAAAAATATAAGACAGAGTCTTATTTTCGGGGAACATGGTACTCTTGTACATTCTTTTAGGAAGTCCAAATATGATAACATTATTACATCTTACAGTACATTAGAATCCTTTTGGTGCAGATATTTCAGGGAGGAAATAAACATTCACTAAATGAATACTGTGTAAGCTATCTGAAACATAGTAAGCATTTAATAGGAACAAAAGCTTGGTTATGTATTATAGCACTAGCACTTATAGACCACTTCATTGTGCTTTACAGCCTTCTCTAAGCGGTTTACAGAGTCAGCATACAGAGTCAGCAACAATCTGGGTCCTCATTTTACTCACCTCAGAGAGATGGAAGGCTGAGTCAACTTTGAGCCTGGTGACATTCAAACTGCCAAATTACAGACAGCCGTTAGTCAGCAGAAGTAGCTTTATAGTGGTTGTGTCTTTGGAAACAAATATATCCAAACTGATCTCTGCAATAGACACTCAATCGGCGTGTGATTTGACTCATAGAAAAACCAAATCATCTCCTGACACTAATGAAGCTTAAAATCTTCTCTTATTTCTCTAAGAATTCAAGATTATGTGAGCGTGTCTTTTTTTAGTGATTGTCTCTGAACATAATTTTGTAACCAGGGGACTTACTTTGGAAATAAGATTGTTTGGAAACCAAATTTTTTAATTACATTTCACATTTAACAAGCATTTTTGCTCATTTATTTTAAAATAAAATCAGAATGGTTTCCACTTACAATAATTTCATTCTGATTCAACATACCATTGTTTAGAGTTTCTTTGCTTATGGCAATTGCACAGATAATTCTTTGACCAGCCAGAATTATTCAAGTGGCAATATCTTGCACAGCAGGCTATATAGTAGATACAAAGACAGGCAATTTCCTATTTCTGAATGTTGCTTTAGGAATTTTACTGGGGTGCATTGGTTGTTTTATTTAGCTTTATTAGTAAGCCACTTTAGGAAAGCAGAAACAATAGCGATTTGATGTAATTAAAAGTGCCTTGTCATGAAATAAGAGAAAACAGCGGCATTCTTTCTTAATGGACAATAGAGATGAAGTTTGTGTTTTGTTCCTTCAATAAACTAGGGAAGAAATGAAATCGCTCCAGGAGACCTTTCAAAAACAGCTTAATGAGGCAACTGAGAAGGCAGAAAAGCAGCAGGCCACAGTAAGTGACTTTCCTCTATTATTTTCATCAGTGTTTCCATGTCCCGTCCTTTTCAAATTCTTGAGACACACCTTTACAAATGGATATGGACAAGCCTAACTATTTAGGTATCTTCTATTTTGAATGTCAACATTTTTCCATTCAATTCAAAAATGGGTGTGATACTTGGTAATAGTTTTCTTTTAAAAAAAGGAACACAAAAAAATTCTCACTGATTCATGAACAAAGCTGCTGATTTATACTAACTGTAAAAAGTGTGTGTGCACTGTAGAAAGTGTATGTGTGTGTTTAGATGTATGAATACATCTAAATAGACACATACACATACATTGAGGAATATCAGTTGAGTAAATACAGTGTTGGATACATTTATGAAGCATATCTTGTGGTTACTAACTAACAGAACTAACCAATCCTTTGGTGATTCCAAAGAAGGACTCATTTGAGAATCTCGTATGTATGTATGTATGTATGTATGTATGTATGTATGTATTTATGCATTCATTATATGTTTAGATCACACAATGTCCATCAATGGGAGATGCCCTAAAATGAGTAGCATATATCACTACGTCAGAAACATCCTGAGGCATGCTATGTGTGCTTTGATGAATGTTTATATGTTTGGGCATGTTTAAGAAGCTTTATTCTCAAACTTGTCCTTAGTAAGACAGAATGATATTATTATGCTTGTAAAAGCAAGACTGGTGTGTCTCACACAATTAGCAATAACACAATCTGTTTTCATGTTACTGTATGTTATTCATTAGGCAAGCTGACACAGCACATTTTGAGCATACAGGAAACACATTTAGGAAGCGCATAATTGAAGACTGTGTTTTAGAGGGAGAACTCTACATTAAAACCCCATATTCAATTCAGAAAAAGTAGGAAACCCCCCCCCCCATAAGTTATGCAATCAGGAATCATTAGCGGCATTTCATGGGTTCAGGATGACCCACATGGTGGCAGAAGGATCATATAATTGACTCGCAGATTAAATTAGAGTCATTCATTTTAGCTATCCTATTTAATGAAAGATCATGGGGCTAGTAAACTCTGCTTTGGAATGGAGATCTTTATACAAGGCAGCCTTTGCCGCAGATCTAATTGTAAATGGGTTGTAACATATAGGTATGCAGGGTGAGTATATATATATTACATCTCACAGTATATCTATCTATGATCTATCTATGTATCTATGTATCTATCTATCTATCTATCTATCTATCTATCTATCTATCTATCTATCTATCTCATCTATCCATCCATCCATCCATCTGAATACAGCACATTGCACAAACAGCATTACTATGCTGTACCAATTTATCTAAAAAATAAGATCCATTGATCTCGGTGGGCTATTTCTGAGTAGAGAGCTATGCAGTTGCATTGAATGAAAATTACAAATTTGGTTTGGATCAGTGCAAGTGTCATTATTTAAAATATAATTAGGAGAAGGATGAAAAACTAAAAAACAAAAGCCTCTCTCCCATGGCATTTAAGACTAATATCTTGAGGATGTTATCTGTAAAAATATCAGCACACACAGTGCAAGGGTTGTCAGCCTCCCTCCTTATGTGGGCGATAAGTTTGATGAAACACCCCAAGCTTACTGCTGCAGCAATTCTGATGACTGAAACGAATTCAACTACCAAAGGTATTATAAGAAATAGCCCTAAGATGTTTTAGAACAGCCACAATAAAAGCAATGATAATGTGTGGAGGAGGAGGGAACATAATTTGCCATTCCTTCTTCTCCCAGTGTTTTGCAGCAAATGTAAAATGCTATGTCACTAATTATTTTTTGCTATTTCATGTTCGTCTTAAAACAGAACGAACTTATTTCTAGTCCCAATTTCATTTCTATGCCAACTTTCAAAAATGCAAAGATGAAAAAGTATACATTAAGAACCACATTCACATGAAATATGAGGTCATGTTTTATTTCTGCTATTTTGTTAAACTCTTTGGAAGCTAGATGCATCCATATATAATTTCAATCCAGAGAAGGACTTCCAAATGAGTGTTTTCAACTGGTTTAGCAATTATCCTAAGGAATATATTTGCAGATTCAATAAAAAATAACTGTAGTTTTCAGAAACATTGCACTTATGATATATCAAATGGGAGGGGGGAAAAGGCATGGAAAAGATATCTTTTTTCAAATGTTGTAGGTAAGTGTTATGCCAACACATATCTATGTACTCTGAATCTTGTGGAGCAGGGGTGTCAAACTCGTGTCATCACGGCATTGTCATGTGATGTATCAGGACTTTTTCCTCCTTCGCTAAACTGGGTGTGAATGGGGCCAACATGTGATGCATCTGGCCCATGGGCCAGGTGCTTAGCAGCCCTGTTCTGGAGCATAGTAATCAGAAGCACTGTTTAGACCTTGGATAAACACTTCTTCTAATGAAGTGTTTATATAAAATAAATCGATTCCTGTAAATAAACACTCTAAAAATGAACAGAGATGGTGAAATGAGATAAAACCTGAAATCAGCAAAATAAGATCTGTCTTCTCAGGTTTGCTTGCGTCCCTCCCCTCTGCTCCTGAAGAAAATGTGGCAGTTAATAAAAATGGCTTCCCCACCCCACCATTTAAGTGAAAGCGAATAACAAGTGAAATAATGGATAAAAATCACATTTTATATCTGACTTTCACCATTCTACACGATAAAAAAACAGGTCAACCTTTTGTTAACACCTTCATCATAGACTGTAAATCAGAACTCTTAAAACTTGGCAGCTTTAAGACTTCTGGACTTCAATGCTATGTTGGCTGGATAATTCTGGGAGTTGAAGTCCACAAGTCTTAAAGCTGCCAAGTTTGAAGACCTCTGCTTTAGACTGTGCCTTCTTATCTATGTGCCTGTCTCCTGTCAGCCCTTTCAGCAGTTCCAAGACGATACCACACCCATTTGCACTCTGATTCAGGTGACCCTGATGGCATAGATAAACCCCCAAGTGGCCTCAATGTCTCTCAGACAGAGTGCTAATGACCAAGATGACTTCCAAAAATGTGCTACTTCCATCCCGCCTCCCCCACCCACTCCAATCCTGTCAGAAATTATGAAGCTTTTTGGCTGACAATGTTCAAACCAAGAAAGTCCAGTGGCCTTTTGAAAAAGTACTTTTGAGACAACCTTGACCTGGATGATTGAGAATCTCCATAGATATAGATCCCAATAGTTTTTATTTAATGTACCTCTAGTCAGACTCACACAGAAAGACAAGACAAAACAAAACAAAAATATCCTACATGCTAAATAACAGCGAAAAGTCAAGTGGAAGGAGGGAGGGGTAATACATTTAAATTTTAAAACTTTAAAATCATTTTCTCAATGATTCAGACTCATTTACTTTCTTGAACTGATAAGATGAAATCCCACTTCTGTGCTGCTCTGACCTTCTATTTATTTCCCAAAATGCTGTTGGCCTGTGCAGATTTTCCCAATGAGTCATACCTAGCAGATACTAATGATTCTTAAAGAGAAAGGTAAATTGATATAGACAAATAGCCAGCTATGTCACTTAGTTATCCATTCCTATAGCCAACTTATTGAAAATACTCTGAATTAATGAATGAAAGCATAACCGAGTCAGGCACCTAGAAAGACTATGAATCATCATCATCATCATCATCATCATCATCATCATCATCTTTCAAGCTCTTTGGAGTGCTATTTTAGGTCCAGTTCATTGAATAAGCCTGACTTGTGGCCAGTTGGGGAAAGTTCTGCCTTTAGAGAACTCAGAAATATTTTCTCTAGGATTAGCAAAAAGGAAGGGGAAGCCTGGAGCTAGCTGTCCAGTTTAAAAAACAAAAAAAGTAGAAACGAGATTTATTTATTATTTTGAATGAATTTTATAATTCTAAAAATGTGATTAAGACATACGAAAGAATCAGAAAGAGACCGAACCGTGGGAAAAGATTCACACTAGGTCAGGAGTGGGATTCAAAAAATTTTTACTACCGGATCTGTGGGCAGGCTTGGTGGGCCTGGCAGGGGAAGGATACTATAAAATTTCCATTCCCTTCCCACTCCAAGGGAAGGTTACTGCAAAATCCCCTTTTCCTCCCGATCAGCTGGGACTCCGTAGGCAGAGAATAGATGGGGGCAGGGCCAGCCAGAGGTGGTATTTACCAGTTCACTAAAGTACCCAAAATTTCTGCTACCAGTTCTCTAGAACTGGTATGAACTTGCTGAATACCACCTCTGCACTAGGAATAGAAATGATGAACCACTCTCTGTAACTGATATTTTTGACTTCTTGGCTTGACCCTAAATGAGGTAAATATTGAGCACAATTCAGATAATGAATGCAAAATATGTAAAAGGAACTCCTTTCAAAGGTCTACACATATTTCAGCAAGTAGAAAGCTTTACAAGCTCTGCTTCCCAAAGATGTTTGGGAAGTTAAAAACTACATTGTGTCTGGCTGATGTATCCTTTCTGAGACACTTTCTTTCTTAAACAGAGAAACAAAATAACGATGGATGGACAAAAAAGGCAGAATGGGAGCAACTTTCAACTTACTGCAGTTTAATAACTGTTACCCAATATCTTCCAATTTCACCAAAAGAAATGTTACAGACAGACACAAGTGTTTTAGCAGTATATAGAATAACTGCAATGAATATACTGGATGCTACTAAAAAGCAATCCTTAATAATTGTGTTCTTTTTTTAAAAAAAATGATGATCCACAAATTCTTGTTCATGAAACATTTCTTCAGGCACCTGAAGGCTTTTTACAAATGAGTAAATAGATTTTCATATGTTCTACATCTGATCTTTATTGTTATATTACTACCTCAGAGGGCCTTTGGTAACATAGTGGTAAATTACATGGTGAAAAGACTTAGTAGAATGACATAGCTATACAGTCTCTATTGACTGCTCCATTGTGAAATTGCTACACTTTTAGATAAAATCTCTCTGAAGAAATAAAACTGCAACCCTCTGTGGACATTCAGTTCAGAGATAATGGTCAGTGAAGTGAGATATTCAGGATTGTAATATCAATCTTGCATGCATTTTTAAAAGAAGTTGCTGTAAAAAATCCCCAAGGCCTCCACAAGTGTTACATCACATTTTATTTATACATTTCCTAAATTCATACAAATATTTGCTGGGAAAGCAATGTAAATCTAGTTTATTCAACCATATTGAAGATACTACTAGGGATGAATCAGTGGTGAAATCCAAATATTTTTAGTTACTAGTTCTGTGGGCGTGGCTTGGTGGGCGTGGCAGGGGAAGGATACTGCAAAATCCCCATTCCCTTCCCACTCCTGGGGAAAGGATATTGCAAAATCTCCATTACCACCCCACACTGGGGCCAGGCAGAGGTGGTATTTGCCGGTTCTCTGAACTACTCAAAATTTCTGCTACCAGTTCTCCAGAACCTGCCAGAACTGGCTGGATTTCACCCCTGGGATGAATGCATCTTTTACTTTTTATTTCTTGCTTTTAAATTCAGCCCATTCAATTTTTACATTGGTTTACAATTTTTCAAAGAAAAGAAAATTTGGGATGATTTTCATGCATTTTTTTTCCACAAAGAGGCATATGTGCACAATTTGATCAATATCATTTTTTTGTGACTGAAGACAAATATACACGTCCCAGGATAATGTTGCAGGATCCAGTCTGAGTGACTTCACTGGGACCAGAGGTTTATTCTTCCAAGCTTTCAGAATCGTGCTGGAGGCCATCCTTGGGGAATCTCTCTCTTTCCAAAATGTTGTGTCATTTACCTTTTTTTGTGTTTAGTTTATCATTTAATACAATAATTACTCAGCATTTAGTAGATAAGCCAGCCTTTTAGGCTTCAATACTCCTTTGTGCAATTCCTTTGTGCAACTTTGTGCAAAAATTCTTGATTTTCTCACTGATAGGCCCCAGTATATGCGCCTTGGGACTAATATTTCTAACACCATGTTCTTGAGCAGAGGTTCTCCTCAGGGCTGTGTCCAAATTCTGCTGTTGTTCACTCTGCTGATCCATGACTGTTGTGCAAGGTTTGCTACCAATCATATTGTGAAGTATGCAAATGATACAACAGTGGTGGACCTTCTTCAGGATGATAATGAGAGTGATTACCAGGAGGAAGTAGAGAGTTTGATGCCCTGGTATAATAAAAAGAGCCTGATTTTTACAAGTAGGAAATACAACAGAGATCATTGTCTATTTCAGAAAAGCCTGGTATAGCCATACACCTCTGTGTATTAATGGTTCAATTGTGGAAGTGGTAAGTAGTATCAAGTTTCTAGATGTGCAGCTGATGTGCAAGTCAGCTTGGTCACTCAACAGAGAGACACAGGTGAAGCGGGCACAGCAGTGCCTGCATTTTCTGTGTCATTATGAGAAGAGCAGATCTTCATTCCCCTGCCCTTACATTTTTATAGAGAGACAATTGAATGCATCCTGTCATATTGTATTACTGTGTGATTTGGAAGTATTACTGTTTCGGACAGAAAGACTGTGCAGAGAGTAGTGAGGATGGCAGATTACTGGAAGTTCACTTGCTTCGATCCAGGGCATATCATACAAGTGATGCTTGACCAGGGTCCTCAGTATTGTCTGGGATGCTACACATTCTCTCCATGACTGGTTTTCTTTGTTACCTTCCAGGACAAGGCACTGTGGTATCCAAAGCAGAACAACTAGATTCTGCAATAGCTGTTAGGCCTGGAAGCCATTTTTTTCATTGGATCTTCAGACCTGCCACTTTTACTACTGTGGGAAATTGGGAGGGGAGATTGTATGGAGCTAGGGTGATATATAGTCATAATAACATTCCTTTCTCAGAAAGTCAAGGACATTTTGCCCTGCACCTGGATGGCTGGAACTGGGAGGCAATTCCAGTTGGGACAGTGCTTTGATTGGACCATGTAATGGACATGTGGGTGTTGGGCAGGGACTTGAACTTTCCTTTGGGTGGGGAAAACCTGGGAGCTTTCAGATTCAGGTTTTCCCGGATGTGCCAATATGGCATCTCTAATAAACTAGAACTCCAAGGAAACCAAAGTTTCAGAGTTTTATTTCATTGGGGGTGTTACTTGGAACCCTGAGAATAGCTTTGAGTCATATAGTGTGTGTGTATTGTGTATATATATATATATATGTGTGTGTGTGTGTGTGTGTGTGTGTGTGTGTGTGTTTTCGTTTCCTGTCTTTAAGCACATGATTAACCCAAATATGGGAAGGAGCATAAAGCTTCCT
>JANHFM010005511.1:38463-49846 GCA_032468115.1 Grayia smithii | reverse complement strand
TATCTTCCAGTGGCCAAGGTTGAGAAACACTGGCTTAAACAGACACGTAATATTTATGGTCAAGGGCAGATCAACATCTACACTAAATGTGGATGGCCTTTTAAAAATATAGCCCTATAACGAGAGTCTCAAAAATATGATTATTTAGATTGCAAATTACCCTAAACCCAAAAAGTGGAAAATATGTTGGCTGTATCTGGGGAGAAGATGATATAGAGTGGTTGGAAGAAAGGTCAGAATAATCTACCAGTGTGCAGAGATTATGAATATAGAAATCACTTTCATGGCAAACCTCCTTGGAAATTTGATTAACCTGACACTGCACAATATTTGAGATTTTGGAAAAATAAATACAAAGACATGTTTTAATATGGGAATTGTCGTTGCAAAATTAATAGCACTTAGACTTATATACTGCTTTGCAGTGCTTTACAGACCTCTCCAAGTGGTTTACAGAGTCAACATATTGTCCCCAACAATCTGGCTCCTCATTTTATCAACCTTGGAAGGATGAAAGGCTGAGTCAACTTTGAGCCGGTGAGAATCGAACTGCCAAACTGCTGACAGTCGGCAGTCTGCAGAATTACCTTGCAATACTGCATTCTAACCACTATGGCAAACATAACCTTAGTATGTCTCTTCCTTTTATCTTCTTCTCAACTCTGTTCCTTTCACTGCCTGTTTTTGTCTTTCCTGGCTTCAGGATAAATATTGGAAAATTGCATTCAACTTTTTAACTTCATCCTTATTACCTTTGGTTTGGTTGCCCTTCGCTGATTAACTGCTTTGATGGGATGGATGTTTGTTCTCTTTGGCTTTTTACATGACACATACTTTCCAGCAATTTCAATGATGTTACCTTGGATCGCTTGCCATTGTTTGTTTTCATCTTTGCCTTCTAAATTCAGTGGTTCAAACATATTCTTAACTTCTATGTCATACAAAGGTGAGATGTTCCTCACACTGAATTTTTTGGGGAAAGACATAGGAAGATACATAGGAGAAGATAAATCCCAGATGAATTAGTTTCCAGAACAAGAGAACCATTTTAAGTAAAAGTTAATACATACTGGCTCAGCAGCTTAGGCATAGAAATTTTAAGTTCTCATTACACAGTTAAATGCTGTCATATTTGAAATAAGCAGAAATAGAGCCCTTTTTGAAATCTAAAAAAGAATAATTTATTGCATAAGCAAAACATTGGAGCTCAACCTAATCTAGGAAGGTAGAAGAGGCAATTATGAACAGCCAATTTCCCCAAAATAATAATTCTAGAAGAAAGTTTAAAATGATTTACTCTAGAAGTTAATATTCCATTACTCAATATCTATAGACCTGCTGATTAATAAAACTAGAGTTATATGAGAGAACTGGTAATTCTGTACTATGAATTCTTGTATTATTGTAACAAAAGCACTTTATATCTGTTTCTATATAAACTGGTTTGGGAATAAAGCAGGGGGGGTTCTACTTACCTTTACTACCGGTTCTAAAGGTGTACGTGCTTTGTGCGTGGTTGGAGCACGCGGAGCGCACATTTGGCGTGCGCACATGCTTTGCGTGTGCGCCAAATGGGCACTCCCATGCATGCGCAGAAGCTTTTTTTGAGGAAAAAACCTCAAAAAAAGGTTCCTTCTCATGAGCGCGCTCTGCTCAGAAACCAGTAAATACAGGCGCGCGAGTAGGCCCGGGTCCGGGACATGTAGAACTGGTTCGGTGATGTCACAGCGTCACCGCTACCTATTCGCGTGAACCGGACCAAACCGGGAGCAACCCACCACTGGAATAAAGGTATTTTCAGACAACCAGTTCTTGCCTTTAAACACAGTCAGATTGAAATTGGGGGGTTTGTACTTTTATTATAACCTAATGAACTTATCACTTTTTATCTGCTTAGCCAGAAATATTTGCTGACTAAGATGACCAATCCTTGTTTTCATTGTGCTCCAGACTGACCAACTGATTGTTTTTCTTGCTGGTTATCTACTCCCTCCTTTGTACCTGACAGGTCCTAAACATTGCCCAGTTCTGGAACTGAACAAATAAACCATCTCATAAACCTGTTCACTATGTTCCACAAAGGCCAAACACCTAGTTAGCGGTTTGCTTCTTTTTACTTGCATCTCTGTGCAGTTAGATGATTGAAACACATTCTGTGGAAGTCAGGCCCAAGCCCAGAAATAAGATAATGGTACCCAATTGAGTTTAATTTTTGTTTATACCAATGGACAGAATCTTGCCAAACTAAAGCTATAACTTTCTAAGCTGTTAGATATTTCCTGAAAGATTCTAGGGTGTGGTTACCTGAACCTTTTCCTCCCTCTACCATCCAGCTTTGCACTGCACAGTGATCCAGGTCTTTTTCCTGGAAAGTGCTGAGTTGATAAATCCTCCCCCTCTGCTAATGCATTTGCATGTTCCATCACAATGGGGCTATCTTGGTAGACACTTAGACACTTTAGTTCAGGGGTGTCAAACTCATGTCGTCACTGGGTGTGGGCGTGGCCAGTGTGTGACGCACCTGGCCCATGGGCCACAGGTTTGAAACCCCTGCTTTAGTTGGTCTAAAATACAGTGGTTCATCTGCTAACTGGTAATAAGGAATTGGTGTGACACTGATGCTACTATCAGTGCCCTGGTTAGCAATTTACTTTGGGATCCAATTCAAGGGACTGGTTATCACCTAAAAAGCCCTACCTGAGTAGGGCTCCTCAATAATTTCAGGAGAGTCTCTCTGAGCAAACTTTTATCCATTGTTCCCATTCTTTAAGTGGTGGAAGGGGGGATGCCAAAGGACACCCACATGAAGTCATTGCAATTTGGAGAAGTTCCTTAATGGCTGCCCCCACATTTCAGAAAATTCTCAGGTAGGGGAAAACCCCTAACTTCCCAGTCTTCAGGAAGTCACTTTTCATTTCAGAGGGAATCAGGATGCTAATGGCGACAGAACTGCTTTTAGTTAATTTAAAATTAACATTCGGTACTTTGTATTCTTTAATTTGTTTATCTTATTGTAAATTGTTTTGAGCCCTAGAAACTGTGTTGTTCATACGTTTTATATCAAGATATAACCATAAAATGTCATTACATATGACTGACTGCAGGAATGGTAGAGGAATCTGATTTTATGCCTCCAAAAACTTGGACAGCAGACACGAATATTGGGCTGAACATTAAACAACGCTGAAATAATCTGGATACGTTGTACAAATTATGTGAATTGGATATTTTCCTGGTATGGTGAAATTATCATCTGCAAGAGTTTACCTTTCATTGAATAATGGGAATTTGTGTAAGTCTGCACCATTGTAAAATGTTCACTAAATAAATATTTTGTGCTATGTCAGATTTAGGAAGTTAGCTGATTGTGACCTTGCTTAAATGTTGATGTTAACTATTAATAATGTGGTTGTGTTTATTACATTAAAGGGGATTACGCTGAAATGGATTTTTCCAGGTAATACATAAGGATTTATGAGGCTGCTCTTATAATCCAAGAAGACATATGAGGAAAAAATATTACTATTTACAGTCAGACTGTTGAGTGCAGCAGCGCCTGTAGGGACATGTAGTGAACCTCTGGACACTTGGCAATTAATTTTGTTGCTGAGGCATTTCTTGCTACATGCAAGGCAAAAGCCAACGAAGAAAAAAGCCTGAAAGAGATCCAGAATAGCTCTCACTATTAAATAAAATGCAGGCAGGAAATACAAGTTTCCTTTTGTCATAGTTTTTTTTTTCAGCTGTCTCCCCACAGCACACTCCCCCTTCTCCATACATACACAATTAGAGATACAAATAAACCTTCCATCAACTGCCTACAATCCCCTCTCTAATTATGTATCATCCATTCAAGCAGAAAAGAAAAACTGCTCTGATGTTAACTACATATATTACTGTTTTGGTAATCTATGATTTGTTTCTTTAGCTAAATATATAGTTTAGTTAAATAAATAATCTAACAATAAGTGTATTGTTTCCAAATGTAGGGGGAGGGTTTTTTTATGATCCCACATATTGCTCATGAAAATATTTGACAATCCACTTTAGCGCATTTGTCATAGCCCTATTATCATCCTAATATTTCTTTTCTGGAAGCATTCAAACTTAACAGTCCTCATTATTGGAAGTTTTTTCCTCATTTGCCATACCTTTCAAAGGCTTCAACTGTGGAGAATTTGAATAAATTGATCCGATTTTAAACATTGACCATAGGTTAAATTGCATTGTTTGGTATTCAGAAGAGGTGAATTCAGTGGTGGGTTGCTTCCAGTTCAGTCTGGTTCGCGCGATCCAGTAGCGGTGACGTTGTGACGGCACCAAACCGGTTCTCTGCGTCCCAGAGCTGGGCCCACCTGCGCGCAAAAACTTAAGTTTTTCCAGTAAAACCCCCGAAAATAGCTCTCTGCGCTTACGCAGAGTGCTTGTTTTGAGTTTTTTCCTGAAAAAAAATTAGTGCGCATGTGCGGTAGAGCGCTTTAGGTGCACGCGCACTTTGCTCATGCGCGTGCACAAATTACGCACGTGCACATGCAGGAAGAGAACCGGTAGTAAAGGTAAGTAGAACCCAACCCTGGGTGAACTCAAATATAGTTTGCAACTGAGTATCTAGATGATCAATATTATCAGGAGAAATGTGAAAAGGAAGAATTAGGTCTACACATTATTGTAACTATACACAATTTGCCACTGTGATGTGAATTACTGTATATGTTAGGTATATGTTAGGTCATTCAGCTGGTTCTCTAAGTTAGAAATATGTGTGTGTGGCAGAAAACAAGAAAGGAAGTCAAAAGGTGAAGTGGTGAAAATGACTGAGAAAAGTGTCTTGTTGAGAAGAAGTAGAGAGTCTCACTATAGCATTGTCAGCTGTACTCCATTTCTATTAAAGTAGGGCTCACTATCACATATTTTGGGCCTTAGAGATTACTGTTACAGTAAAAATGAAATTCAGCTAAGGAATAATGTGGCTGGGCAAATCTTCAAATGTTCCATTGGAAACTCAAAGACTTGCTTGATGAAGCAATGTGACCCCTTTGTTCCTAGAAACACGTTGCTTTGCCGGGCTCTGCTCTGCTCTGCTCTGCTCTGCTCTGCTCTGCTCTGCTCTGCTCTGCTCTGCTCTGCTCTGCTCTGACAAAAACTCCAGCAAATAGTGCCAGAAGGCATAGTGCTTTTCCCAAGCTTTGGTGAGCAGTGCTGATGCGCCACTCAGTCCTAATTCCCACAGTACTCTCTTATGTTTAAGGATATTTACCCATGTAGTATGGCTGTATTACTATTATCCTTCTCATCTTTTCTACTACCTTCTTCTGTTGGTATCTTACGGTTATATTACTTTGTTGTTTCTATGTACATAGAGAGCTTACATACCCGAGACAGATTCCTTGTGTGTGCAATCACATTTGGCCAATAAAGAATATCCTGTTCTATGCTATTCCCTTGCCAAAGTTGCTTTGCTCAGACTGTACGGAAATTTAAACTCCCAGAATTCCCTAGCCAGCATGGTAATCCAGTAATAAATAGATATATTATAATCACAAAGATTCATCAGTTTGGGGTTTTTTTTCATAGTTTTTTTTGTTCAGAAACAAAAGAATGGTCACCCCAAATCTTTTACTGAATACTGTACAAAGAACAATCAATTTCAATAACCTCTGAAGCTCCTATTCACATTGTGTGTTGGTGCATTTTTTAAATTACCAAAATAAATTTGCCAGAGAAAATATTTGTTTACAGGAATGAATTGATCATTTAACTTAAGTCAGTTAAGCTTAATTCTAGGCACAGTGTCCATATCCTTCGCCCTCCTGACCTCTTTGTTTTTGCTGACAACCCTCAAGAGACAACTGTGCTTCTCTTGCTGTCTCTCTTTCACCATGTAGCTTCTGCTTCAAGTTTGGGGCATCATGCACCCCATTGTTTTATCTTGTTCCCGCTCCCATCCTTCTGTCTGCTTATTGTTTTCTTGATTGCGCCCTGCCTAAGTAAAGGGGTTCCAAAGAATCTGGAGTCAGGCCTTTGAGCCTGAGTAAACATCTTTTTTCATGGCACTCTTTGGCCTGTTCACTCTTATCATCATGCGGGGTGTTAGATGGATTAAACCTTTCAATCCCATGATTTAATGAGGGTCATCTTGAAGGAACTGGCCCAAGAAAGCTTGACCTCTGATTTCAAAACAAAGACCCTTAGTTTTGCTGCTGAAATATCTCATAAGGCACTTTAAGCAATCATGCCGCAGGACTGTTCTTTTTAAAAAGATATATATACCAAACCCATATATTCTTCATATTATTGTTCGCATAAATCGTCATAGAGGAATTGACTATTATGAGGTTACTATGAAATACTGCTGATATATTAAAACATGTTACACAAACACGTTCATGATTCCCTAATATTGACATTTTCTATGTCCTCTGTTTACCAGAGGTTAGTATTGAGGGTCATGAGAAAGAGGGAGCAGCACAGTCTTATTTAATAAAACTATAAGAGATCCAGATGCCCGTTTGATTATAAGACTTGACTCAACAAGCCTTGTTTAAATTACTGATGATTAAAACTGAATCAAGAAAAAAGCTTGCTATGCAATTCTGGTGTGCAAGAAATTGTGAATATGTTAAGAGACAGGGTTGTTGACCCAATTGCCAGGACAATTGAAGAAATATGTCTTTCTCCCCCTCTCCGGTAAAGGCATAAGATGATTGTAGGGGTCTGTAGATACTACAGAAAAAAATGATATAATCATTTTTACTACATTTTTTTTTTAAATGCTTGTTTCACAGTGCTTCTGAGCTTACAAAGATGACTTCCAAAAAGGGAGACAGGAATCCATTTTGTTTGATGAGTGCCATTCCTTTAATAAACAAAGAAAGTTGGGTAAAAACTAAGACATTTTCTAGAGCATTTGTTTGGTTCCTTTGGAAACATGAAAGTTTTAAAATTGGAATAAGAAAATAACATCACACGATCCCAAAGCAAGACCCACCTAAGCCATATTCTTCTTTTAAAAGAGTCGCTTTTAGACTATAGGGGCAGCAAGCAGTTGGGCTAATCCAATAATTGCGTTTACTTTTGTTTCTGCTTTACTTTGGTTATGGAATGCACTTTGTGTCATCCTTTTTAAATCTGAAGAGGAAAGGCATTCTGTATATGAAATACATGTATTAGGAGGAAAATCAACTGCAAACTAGTATATTAATTGGTTGAGCCCAAGATTATGACTTTAGAGAACACGAAGCACTAGGCTGAATTGGACTGCACCAGTCTTGTCACCTAGCATGGGCTACAGAGGAGATCATCATGTGGCTTTAATTAATTTTGAGTCTTTTCTTGAAACCAATTTACCCAACACAAAGCAGTAGTGTTCTGAAAGGCAGTTTTGAGAGGACTGACTGTTACTGATAAACCACTGGATTTCTGGGCTGAGTTTTTCTGAATGGTTGACAAGTCTAATTAAATGGGTTCTGTTAAGTGCTTCTTTAAGAAGAGGCTTTCTATTATATGTTA
This sequence comes from Grayia smithii, assembly GCA_032468115.1. NCBI lineage: Eukaryota > Metazoa > Chordata > Lepidosauria > Squamata > Grayiidae > Grayia > Grayia smithii. The sequence continues at coordinate 42,337 of JANHFM010005511.1, read as the reverse complement.
AACCTTTTCATTGACAATCAAGAGTAATGTCCTTCTAATAAACTATTTTGAAATGCTCTGTTCACTTTTTTTTCTGGGAAAGGTAAGCAAGACAGAATAATGTCCTTTTTAATAGAAAACCGTATCATCCAGATGAGATGAAATATCTAACTTTCAGGCTTTGTCCTTGCAGAAAACCTCTGCCACACTTGCAGAGCCATTCTAGAAAAAAATAATCCAAATGCTTTTTTATTATTATTTTTAAATGATTACATTCCTAATAAAGCTATTTATATAGTTAAATAATATGTCTAATGTATCATACATACCACACAATTTCAGCTTTTTATTGTCTTCTGTGTCCTAAATTTCATGTCACAGTTAAAAAAGACAATTGAAAGACAGCAGGATAGAAGCAAAAAACAGGAAAGATAAGGCAGAGAAAACACTAAAAGATGCCTCCACATCTTGTTCCATTGTATGATCCAAGGCAATTTAATACCCAAAGAAGTGCCATTTCCCTCCTATGATTGATTATTTATATTCCAAGTGGTATAGCTTTTGAATTTTCTCTCAATAGCTTATACAATACTAAACGCTTAAATCATACTCCAATCCAGCATGAGACAAATCTTACTTTGTTATTTTTTTAAAAAAATAAAAACCTGCAAAGAAGTCAATGTAAGATCAAGAATTATTTTCACTATCATTCAGATTTGTATTCAGGTCAGTGCTTATTCAGTGGCCTGTTATGACACTGTATCTGTTTTCCTCCCCATATTTGAAGATCTGATTTGCCAAACAACTGTGTTATTTCTGTCTTGAAATAAATTAGTCTTTCTGTTTTGTGTCTTATAGCACTTCCCAAAACACAGCTGTACATTAATCCAACAATACAGATTGCTGGATGGAATTAGGAAGGCGAGGGAAACGGGTACAGTTAATGCCTAATAGCAACGGGTATTACAAGAACAATCTTCATCCACTGTTCAAAGATGTGGGCCATGGTGTCTAAAATTACTAAACAGACATTATCTGAGAAGAATGCTAAAAGCTTCTACTTTTCTAGCATTTTGGTTTCAAACAACAGAAGGAGAATACTAGAAATGTAAAACATAGTGAATGGACACCAGTCATCCATTACCGAAAACTTTTCACTCTGTTTCAAATCACAAGAATATTTTTTTCTACTTCTAGCTAGGCTGGAAAATTACAATGCAGTACACTTTTAAAATCAGTTATGCAGAAAATGCTTTGCCAGGAAAAGAATGTAACTTTTTAAAAACATATAATTAGAAACAACCTTGGATAAAGAAACCTACCTTGAGCATAACTATTGGGCAAAGCAGGAGGTCTAATAAAGGAGATAAGGAAAAAAGCAGCTGGGGGCATGGAAGGGGAACTAGGAAAGGAAGTAAAAATCTAGTCAACAATGACTTAAAGGCAGGGAGCACAATTTGTGTGGGGTCATGCTCCACCTTTTAGAGAAGAACAAGAGGGCATAGAAGAAAATATGTCTGGCCATGACAAAGAAATGAAATCAAATACAAGACTGATGAGGACCACATGGGATTCAGAGGTTGTGTATCCCTGGCTTAAAAAGAAGTGGGTGGATAAATGAATGAATGGAGATGGAGAAATGATTTTTGGAACAGTAGTTTAATTGCATCATAATTTTTGGATTTTTTTTGGTGTTTTGCTTTTGTCTTAGCCTCCTTAGGTGATTCTATAGAGGATGTAGGGAATGGTCTTGAAGGATAAAAGGAAGAGCCATTTTCAAGACAGCATTCACATAGGCAGATCTTGAGTCCATTCCAAGGTACTAATTTCATAAAATGTCTCAGGCCCTTCCCTAATTAACATAAAGTGAGGGAAGGGGACCCACAACCAGACTTGCAAGATTCCCATAATTGTTCCCATAGCTGTTCCAACAAAGATACTTTTAGACACATATAGCATTGGTTTCTTGGTCTGGTCTACTTTTATTAGCCCTTCAAAGTAGTCAAGACAAGAAATAATGAGTAATGACCTACCTTTATTGTAAGGTTACAATAATAGAGTCTTGCAAGTCTGAAAATATTTCTCCCCTCCTTTACTTTTTAGTTATGGAAAATTAGGGAGGGTCTCTTCTGAAATGTTTCCCATGCCCCTTCTGTTTCTGTAGACTGAGATACATTTTATATGACAGTTATTAGTCTTTGGCTCTTCCTCCTGTTTTCCAAAATCATTCTCACATACTATTATAACTTTATAGGGCTAACAGAACCAAAGAAAACCATAATTAATTGCTTAGACCATTTGTCTCTCAGCCCAGTCTACCACACAGGAATTTTATTGTGATGAAAAATTGGAAAGATAGTGTTAAGTAGGCTCTTTAAATTCTTGGAGGAAAGGTGGTCTATAAATCTAGCAAAGTTAAATAAAATACACAAATAATGTCATGCATCTAGCCATTCAGTTAAGAGATATGAACTTAGCCATTCAGTTACACTTGATCCCCAATCCTCAGGAACACATATGCCCTTCCCACCCACGTACCCTTCCCCTCAAATCTTCTCTTCCAACTGCCATTGGTAATAAGAGGATAGACTCTTGTTATCTTGTTTTCTGCCCTATGCTCAAAGGACTGAGTTGACATGCCAAGTTAATAGAAAACTACTAGAGTATGATATGCGGTGGCCTCGTTGCTATCCCTACTGCTGTAGTTTTCCTGCTTCAAGTTATTGCAGCACACTGATTTCCTTCCAAGGTAAGATATAAGAAAGCTTCACAGATCGCTGCCACCATTGAATGGATATCTGAATATAAAAAAACCACCCAAGCTGCCTTATAATACACATGAACTTTACTCCAACTGATTCAGTACAATGAAGATCAGTTCATGATGGCTTTCCAGGATTTGAAGCAGAGATATTTAAAACTCTTTTTGGGGATGGCAAGGATTGAACCCGGGACTTTTTGCATATTTGGTACAATGTGTTCTACTGTATTACAATCTTCCCACAGCAAGCAAATCATAAGCAACAACAAGCAAGAAATGAGAAGAGCTTCTCTTCCCTCAAGGCTTGTTTTGAACATTTAAAAAGCAAGTTATGAAATGCAGGAGATTAAAACATGGTAGGCTACAAGCATGCACTCATCAGATCTATCATTATATGTATAGTAAGTCTTCCCATGCTTGTGTAATTATCAAAATATAATTATAAATACAAATATACAACCCAGTATTGGTAAAAGAAAAGATAGAGATGAATGGGAGCTAACAAAGATACTATAGGCCTCATTTACCAATGGGGATAAATAAACTATGGATTAAAAAAATTACTGCTAACCATCATTTTTGCAAACATTCTGCCTGAAATCTAACTCTGCTTGCTGCAAATTCTGATATGTTAATGCTGGTGAAAAAAAGACTGCATCAAAATGAAAATTTTAGCAGTAAGTGATGAAGTGTAGGCAATCTCAGAGTTTGGATTTGAATTCCCCCTTCATAGTACCCATAGACTTAGCATACTCTGGCTGTGCTTGTAAAAAACAAAATAGCTTGAATTCTGAAGAATCCTATTTTTTTTTGCAAAGAAATGTAGTGGTGAATGCTATCTGAGTGTTCCTTTGTGGCTTCTTTGATAAGTGGGAGAAATTTCAGTGACCAGGAGCTCATTAGGAGAAAGAAAACAAAATGCAACCACTACCACCCCACACAAATATCCTCATTCTAACAAGCCAAAAACCCAAAGCTGAAGTTTGTGGAATTGCTTTATCTGGGAAGGAGAAGCCAAGCATCAAATTTAAATGTAGGTATGTTTCTGTGGGTTTTAAATACCGTATATTCCGGCGTATAAGACGACTTTTAAACCCATTAAAATCTTCAGATAAGTGGGGGGTCGTCTTATAC
>JANHFM010005510.1:318399-331255 GCA_032468115.1 Grayia smithii | reverse complement strand
ATGATGTTACTTAGGGTAATGAAATATCTGCAAGAAAACAAGTAAACTCAGCGCACCAAGGACATCTCATTTCAACCCTGAGTTACAAATATTTTCCTTTATTGATTACAATGGTTCATTTAATGACCAACCGTTCAAAGTTACGTCACTGAAAAAATTATGACCATTTTTCACACAGCCATTGTAATATCTGAATTACATTCAGATGCTTGACAATTGACTCACATTTATGACAGAGTCATGTGATCACCTTTTGTGGCAAGCGGGGAAACGGCATTCAATTAACCACTATGTTCCTTATTTAACAATTGCAGTGATTCACTTAACAAATGTGGCAAAACTCACTTCACAAATTTCTCATTTAACAATATAAATTTTGGGCTCAATTGTGGTTGTAAGTTGAGGACTATCTGTATTAGCTAGGTCCTGTCTTGTTTAGGTTTTTATTTTTTTTTATTCATTGTCTAAATGTTAACACCGGAGATTAAACAAATTTTAGAATACAGCGATGGCATATTATATTAAGATTTAATATAAGTGGGAAAATAGCATGCAGTATGTAGGTTGGAGAAAAACAACTATTGTATTTCTTAGGCCAATCCTGCAGGAGCATCTAAAATGGAACATCGAATATGATTTCTAAGTGCAAAAATATTTATTTTGTTTGCAGAAGCAGTATCTACAAGCATAGCTGTCTAATACAAGTCATAATGATGTCATTGCACAAATGATGTACAGGTAGTCCTAATTCTCAATCCAGTCTTCATTGTTTTCACAGGTGAGCAATAAGCCTCTTATTAATGTTCCAGGTAAGTGAGGTCTTAACTCTGTTTGTCAACCTTGGTGACTTTAAGATTGGTGGACTTCAACTCCCAGAATTCCCCAGCCAGAAAAGCTGGCTGGGGGATTCTGGGAGTTGAAGTTCACCCATCTTAAAGTCACCAAGGTTGAGAAACACTGTCTTAACTGCACATGAAAGCTTTATCATCTTTTCTGTTAACCAAGAAGATTTTCACAGATGTCCCACAGAAAGTTAATGTTGATTCTCAAATGCAGATTATTCTATTGTGCACAGTTTACTCTAGAGAACATCCAAATCCTTAGTAAATATCTTACACAGTAGTTAATTAAGTAATTGTATCATTTTCTTACAAATTGTTCTTCTTAGCCCTCAGCTCTTTTAGATGAAGTCCCCAACGCAACTTATATATCAACAATTTCAGAACCCCAAAGTTTTTATATTCATGTATACATGTATGAGAAAACATTACTCATCTCACTTCCTGCTTTTCTGTTGCTGTTCTATTTTTCTTCGTTCTGTTTTATTAAATATATAATGATATATGTGTGTGTGTATAGTATAGTACACACACAGATATATATTGAGAGCCAGTTTGGTGTAGCAGTTAAAGCATGAGACAAGAAACAGAGACCGTGAGTTGTAGTCCTACCTTAGGCACAAAGACAGCTGGGTGATCTTGTACCAGCCCTAGGAATACAGCGGTGTCAATCACTTCTGAAAACCTTGCCAGAAAAAATTGTCCAGGCATTGTCCAAAAGTCAGACATGATTGAACAAAAGAATATATATTCTGAGAGCCAAAATACTGTGCAGAAATCTTAAACTCCCAGGCCACTGGTAGAGGACTGAGAATGTGGAAGACAATACCACCCATAGGGGTGAGAAGGGATAAACTCACAAAGTCACACACACACACACACACACACACACACACATTCACCAGTATATAGACATGTATATGTACAGGTATACATGTATGAAAAACCATTATTGCTCATACCACATGCACATATAATATAGATGATAGACAGACAGACAGACAGACAGACAGACAGATAGATATAATATGTATAAATTTTATATATAAACTTTATCATCAGCATGATCCTATACTAAGTTCCATAGAGTTCAATAGGCATAGTCCCCATTAATTTAAGATTTTACTAGATACCTTAGATTTATCACTTATGCAGTACAAATAGCCTAGATAAATCATACCTCATCATTTCAAACCAGCTTTAGCCACCATTCCTGGATTCTGCTTCTCTGTTAAAGTGGTATATGTTTCAGTGCCTTCATGAACGATCATGGATAGTTATTTTATATTTTTGGAACTTGGTAAAGAGGTGTGTGTTTGCATTCACATGATGGTGAGTCAGATGTTCTTAGCTCTGGGAAACTCTTGGGTGCTTATATCCATTCTTCATGTAAAACGTGTCTGTTATGAATCAAGGACTGGGGTACAATTCTTGTTAAGATGTCAGCTAATCTTCTGAGGAAGAAAAGATACAATATTGTCTTTTGGAGGAGTTTTTGTCTCATTTAGAAGTATGTTACCACTCTTTAAGAAAAAAGGGGGTTCTAAACGGCTGTATAAAGTGCAACAAGAAAATAATTCAAAATCAGTTGTGATATATTTTTGTCTTTCATTTAATTACCCATCAAAGAAAAAGCCCACAATGGAGAAATGCCACAATGCCTACCTAGCAGTTCGAAAGCTCGTAAAAAATGTAAGTAGAAAAATAGAGACCACCTTTGATGGGAAGGTAACAGCGTTCCGTGCACCTTTGGTGTTTAGTCATGCCAGCCACATGACCACAGAGACATCTTCGGACAGCATTGGCTCTTCAGCTTTGAAATGAAGATGAGCACCGCGCCCTAGAGTTGGGAATGACTAGCACATATGTGCAAGGGGAACCTTTACCTTTACCTATTTGTTCTATAAAGGCTGATAAAACCCACTTTTATTAAACCGGTCCAACCTTAAGACATTTGATTAAGAATTCTGAGTCTTTATTCCAGGCTCTTAGCTGTTGGACGGCCAGGTTCTTAACTGTTCTTCACCTGACTTCCTTCTCATATTTCACTAAAGCTGCCCTTAGTGTGAATCTGGCACAGCGGAAAAACTACCCACATCCTTTGCTTTTATTCTAATGACATACAGAAAAATGACAGCTTTGCATTCTGGTGCATGTACATACACACATACACATACACCTACACCCCCCCCCAGGGTGAAATCTAGCAGGTTCTGACAGGTTCTGGAGAACCGGTAGCGGAAATTTTGAGTAGTTTGGAGAAGTGGCACTCTGGCTGGCCCCAGAGTGGAGTGGGAATGGAAATTTTGCAATATCATTCCCTCAGGAGTGGGGAGGGAATGGGGATTTTGCAGTATCCTTCCCCTGACATGCCCACCAAGCCACACCCACAGAACCGGTAGTAAAAAAATTGGATTTCACCACTGCCCTCCCCCCCCCCTACAAATATACGGGGAGGTGGGAGGGAAAGAGAACTATTTCCTGTGCTAAAGGATTAGAATCACACAATCATAGGAATAGAAGGGACCTTGGAGGTCTTCTAATCCAGTAGCCCCAACCTTTTGGACACCAGGGACAGGTTTCATGGAGAGAGTTTTTTTCACGAACCGGAGGGGGCATGATTTTATGTGCTGCCTGCATCCCATGGATGGGGCTTCACTTGTTTCCATGGCCCAGTTTCTGGCATGCCACGGATCAGTGCCAGTCCACATACTGGGGGCTGGGGGACCCCTGTTCTAATCCAACTCTCTGCTCAAGGCAAGAGACCTCATACCATCCCTGACAAATGGATGGAGCACCCACAACTCCAGGGGGCAAGCTGTTCCATTGATTAATTGTTCTGTCAGGAAATTTCTCCTCACATCCAGATTCAATCTCTCTTTAACAAGTTTCCACTTGTTGCTCCTTATGAATGTGTGGTTGACATTTGGGCTTTGTTACACAATTTCAATGCCAGCTTGACTTTTTGACACCCTTCTGGTGAACCGAGTGCTTATTTTATTTTATAGGAAGCAATGTTCATAAAATAGGTCAAAGCTAGAAAAGTTGTAGACGTGGTAGTGTGATACAGGGCCTGCCTGTTTTGTAGGAGTACACAGCATGCATATGAAGGAGACAGAGCTTCTATTGCAAAGCTGCAGCCTCCATTTTGACTCCCATCTGTCACAGATGACACTGTTCTAAAGGCTAGGAATGAGCAATCAACAGGTCTACAGTAATTGGTAGGAAAGCAATAGCACCTCACATAAGATGATGTGACCTTCAAACATCAGCTACTGGCTATTATCAAATTCATAAATTTCACCAAGCCATGCTTTCTTTAATCATGCATTACTGAATAAATACCACAATGACTGGATTGCTGGAGTGCTAACAAGATTATTACGTAGCACTATGTGTGAACATACTGAATTTGTTACCGTACAGTCAAAATATGGTCAACAATTAGCCTGTCTCCAGCTTAGTGATGTGACGAGTCCATTTTAATGATGGACAGAAGTAGAGCTGACTTGGAACCAAAAAGGCAACAGTGCAATCTTTTCTCTTGACTTTGTTAGGTTGCTAGATTGTGACCACAGTGCACCAGTGTAGTAGAAGTTACAAACTGATTTTTTTTTTAGCTCAGCGGTCTAAGGGGTCAGGCATAACAGATAAAAGAATGGGGAAAGAGGGAGGTGGGCCAGGTATCTTAGAATTATAAACATAGACAGGGCCAGGGTTCTTTCAGGTATCCAAACTGAAAACAGCCAAGGGATACTGCTTGGAATATATTGAATATGTTCCCTGAAAGGTTGGAAGAAATCAGTCAACCTTGTTTCAGAATATGCTGGTGGTTAATGTAAAAGCACAGGATATATTGCTATTGCTGGATTGAAGTTTGGCAGTCTTAGTATCCTCATAAAAAATAAAACCAATTAAGGTTGTGTTTCATAGTTCTAGCTAACCAAAACAGGAAAAAAACCAAGTGATAAAACTGCAATAATATAACATACATATTAGACAGACAGACAGACAGAGGTTTTTCAAGCATACATCGATTAATGTGTAACATAATAGTTTGAGTAAAAGATTACTATAGTCATTGTAAACTTCCATACATCATCTATATCTTTATTGCAAATAACTTCATGTAATCCAGTGGAAATTGGGCCATAAATTTGTCAGTCCAATATTGAAGAACTATAAATCTTTTGGCTGGAATAAGGGCAGAGAGAGATTTCATTGCCATTGTTCAGCTATCACTTTCCAAACAATAGATATGTAATTCAAAATAATGCCTGCATCTGAAAATGTTAGCCTTTGTCTTAAAGAGAAATTAATCTGTGGAATTACCTCTTTCCAGAACATTGTGGGAGAGCTATGATGTTGTAACATTATAACAGTAACAGAGTTGGAAGGGGCCTTGGTGATCATCTAGTCCAACCCCCTGCTCACGCAGGAGACCTGTACTAGGGATTCGAACCGCCAAACTGCCAACCTTTCTGATCAACAAGTTCAGAATCTTAACCACTGAAGTCTACTACATCACTATTTCTCAACCTTGGTGACTTTAAGATGTGTGGACTTCAACTCCCAGAATTCCCCAGCTTGCCAAGGATCCAGACCACTCTAGGACTTCATCCTTGATAGTGGTAACACTTTGTATTAACGTTCCTTTAATGAACTTTTTCCACAGCAGTTTTTTTGTGCAGTTTAAATTATGAAACCAACCAAAAAGTATTAAAATATGATAAATCAACTATTCTATTCTTTGGTCTTTTCAAACTTTTGAAAATAACCTTTGAAAATATTGTTTCCTTCTTAAACTAAACCAAACCATTTCAAATATCTGATTATGGTAATCAATCCCAATTAAATATTACCTGCAGCTGGATGTCCAATAAATACAAAGCAACAGTTTTATAACAATCTCATTTTCAGATCAAATGAAAACTAAATTTAAGTCAGTCTTGTACATTTAAAGTAAAATTATTTTTTAAATGCCAATTATGTCCTTCAAGTAAACAGGAATACTTGTAAGCCTTTTCTAATACGCTTTTTAGATCCTAGGTAATTACACGATGGGAAGGTAGAAAAATTTATGTGCATAATTGCATAACATGAAGACAAAGTTTAAGCTTTTGCTCCATATGTAACACATCTAAGTAGAGAGCAATCTGTACAACAAAGAAAAAATAGAGCACCTTTAATGCTAAATTCCATAATGCCCAGAACTTAACCATCTTAGCTGTTTTCAAAAAGCTAAGTAGTATTGGACAAGCTTAGTACTTGGTTGGGAGATCACTAGGGCATCCTGAGATGAAGATTACACTAGGAAGTTGGATGGGTGGGTGGGAATCCTAGAAGAAGGTAGGACAAAATCCTATCATTACCAAAAATTCATTTTCACATCTATGAAGTCACCAGAGGTTGAGCTCCATTTAAATTAAAAATAAAATCAACACTAAACAAATAGTAAACAGAGTAATGTAACTGCAATGGGAATATGTTTCTTTAGATGATTCAAGACATTCAAGATACAAATATTGTACACACAAGCTTGTCTACTTTGCTTTTCTAAGTATCTAAAATACAAAATTGAACCTGTTTCTTTTTTGCCATCAAACAAGATATTTCACTTCTCATCCAAGAAGCTTCTCCAGCTCTGGCAGGGTAGTGGGAATAGAAGGATTTATATTCCTTGCAGACAGCTGATCATTTGCATCCTTTTAGAGCAGTGGTTCTCAACCTTCTTAATGCCGGGACCCTTTAATACAGTTCCTCATGTTCTGGTGACCCCCAACCATAACATTCTTTTCGTTGCTACTTCATAACTGTAATTTTGCTACTCTACACGTGTGACTGGTCCGCATAAGTACATTATGGCGCCAACCCCATCACATACAACTGTATTTGTACAGGGTGTATGTGATGGGGTTGGTGCAATGATGTCATTACACCGGGTACTAGTATGTGGGCGGATCTGCATGTGGGCGGACCCGACTGGAGATGGATAGAGGAGTGGTGTCTCGGTTCCCAAGACTATCGGAAATATGTGTTTTCCGATGGTCTTAGGTGACCCCTGTGAAAGGGTTGTTCGACCCCCCAAAGGGGTCACGACCCACAGGTTGAGAACCACTGATTTAGAGTGGTTTGACGCATTTGGAGGTTTATCTGTGACCTCAGTCACCAGAGTAAGGCTCTTCGTTCTTGTAATCTGCAATTTTTTCTCTAGAAATCCATTCCTACTCCCTCTGAATGTTGCAGCATCCCCATAGTCATGTGATTTATATTTGGATGCTTGACTATTGGTTCATATTTATGACAGTTGCGGTGTCCCAGGGTCATATGATCCCCTTTTACGACCTTCTGGCAAGCAAAGTCAATGGGAAAGCCAGATTCACTTAACAACTGTGTTACTAACTTAACAATCACAGTGATTCAGTTAACAAATGTGACAAGAAAAGTCATAAAATGGGACAAAACTTACTTAACAAATTTCTCACTTGTCTACATAAATTTTGGGCTCAATTGTAAGTCGAGGACTACCTGTATTTAACGATGATTGTATTTGAAATATAATTACAAAATGGATCTGAGGTTTATGTATCCTACTTTAATTAATTTGGAATGCACAGCAGAACTAACTTCTAAGGGAAACGCAATAGGATTCTGCTGTATTGTTAAACAATTTTTTTTAGATGTTTATTACTAGATGCTAATTGACTAATTGGTGGCATTAAGCATTCATATAAATTAGTTTGCTTCTTATTGTATATGATAGCTTAAATACATGCTGGTGAACATAAGTAATATCTTTTTCATATGCACTGCATACAGTATATGAAATAGCCCTTATTTGACTGCTAAAGAAATAAATATAGCATTGAAGATAGATCAGCAAGGGAAACTTCCAGGAAAGATAGGTGAAAAATTACTGTAAAAGATGGCAACAACTCACATGCTTCTGACTTCTTAACTAACATTAAATACGACTAGTATGAATCATCAGTTCCTATGACCTATGCAGGGACCTCTAGTACATAGACCTCTATAAATAGAGTTATCAGATGTCTTGTGCTAGGCAGATTAGCCGAGTTCCAGGTAATCTTCCCAGATCTCTCTTATACTACAAGCATAACTGGAGGTGTGTGGTCTCCTTTAGAGCTACTGTTTCAGGAATGCAAAAATGGGACAAGCAAGCCCTGGATTAAAGGAGATACAGAAAACGTGATGCCTTCTAACCACTATTTGGAGTTTTGAAGCCCAGATTCAGCAGCCTTCATCTCTTTTTAAAAAAACCAATATTTACTTCAATGTTTTCCTTCTCTGGTTCATAAACTGCAATACACTTAGCCAGACGTAAGCTTCATAAATAATACATACAATTCATGAAGCTGTTGGAGGTTAGCATTTACGAAAAATGAACCACAGGATCATTGGATATTTTTTCTTCTTCCTTGGATTATTTTTTTTTAACCTCCTGGGAGGTCACCAGAGGGGACTAAATATAATATGAGCCCCCCCACCAGGGACCACAGACATGTCTGGAGCAGGGGTGGGTTCTACTTACCTTTACTACTGGTTTTCTTCATGCACACGCTTTGCGCGTGATCGGCACGCGCATGATTGCTTCGCTCACATGCGCACCGAACGGGCGCTCCAAGCATGCACACTAAATACTTTCCTGGCATACAGCTTATGCACATGCGCAGAGCAGAGCAGTTGCTTATGAATAGAGCTAGCTATCTTTATCTCTTAAATGCTGACATCTGCTGTGGGCTATTAAGAAAGATGGGAGCTATTAACAGCCAGTCTGCTTTCTGCCTGTAAAAAGAAGCTTGTTTCCAGGGAAATACAATATCCTGTCTTTTTAATATTTCTCAAAATATTTCATTCTTCTAGGAGAGGGGTGGGTGCTAATTTTCTACACAGTCATTAGTGTAAGCAGGTTGCCAAGAACCCCAGTCTTGAACCTATGACCATAGGGGTGGTAGTGCAACATTTGGCAATGGAGGGAATTGGTTTCCTGGCTGTAAAGAACCATTTCCAAGCCTACTGTAATTCCACACCAGGTTGTGATCTGCCAGTGGCCTGTGGAACTGGCAGCAGAGTTGGACAGTGAGGAGGTTGGGGAGGAACATGGGCCAGTCCTGGAGTCTGGGGAAGGCTCAGACGAGGGCTCTGTGTCAGAGGCAGAGAGGGGGTCAGGGCCATCTGAGAGTTATGGGCTGCCTCCGGAGCCTCCAGAGTCAGACGTCAATGAGGCAGAGGAACAGAGTGAGCCTGTTCCCAGTGTGCGCATGCACACAGCTGCCAGAAGACAAGAACAATTAAGACAAAAGGGACAGCTCAGGAGTAGGGCTTGGAGATGAATGGCCCTTCCCATAAGACATAAAGGAGGAGCAAAGGCACATGAGCCTTTGCAGGAAGCAACTTTGTTCGTTCTGGTCGGTTTAAATTCTGAACCTCCATTTTCACTCTGTGCTCCGTGTGGCCTTGCAAAGCTAATTGCCACTTAGGTCTTTGGCAGCGTGTCAAGGGAGATAAAGGTTGGTGCTTATCCCAAAGGACTGTGGCAGACTTGTTGGACTCTTTAGAAACTATTTGTGACTCAGTACGGGCTGTGAATGAACTTAATTCACAGCTGTTGAAATAAAAAGAGGGGTTTGGGGACTAATTGTAAGCTTTTTACTGTCTCAGGAAGCCTAGGTCAGAACAGTAGCCAAAGACAAACACTGATTTGCAGTTCTATGCATATATTTGCAAAGAAGTTGATTGATTTGATTTTACTGCTTTCAAAGTTATATAATGCTACCTGGACATATGCTACAGACATTTCAATAAAAGAGTGCAACTCCAAATTTTACTATCTATAGGCTAAAAGAAACTAAAACTTGCACCCAAAAGATAGTACTTTGCTGAAGTCTTATCAACCTTTCTTTTTCTTCTTCATCGGCACTTTCATATTCAGACTCATCTTTATTTGAGTCTTGGCTGTCGTCATCTTCAGGCAATGGAGGCTCCTCAGGAGGTAAAGGAGGAAAAGGAGGTGGCAAGGGGATATACTCTTCATACTAAACAGAGTAAAACATAAAACTTCTCATTACTTAATCTCTCAAGTAATCATTTAAATGCAATAAGAATAAGAATTCTTATGCACACATAAACATACACACTTATACAATATCACACTATCATCTATCGAGTCACATTCCCTATCACAAACTACATCACATGCAATCATAAAGACAAAGGCCAACATTTCTGCATCACATTTGCAATACATTCCCAAATGGAAAGTCAACAATGAAATCAGAATGAAACCCGAAAGGGGACTGAGCAAAACATTATTCTGTGTATGCAACTTTTTAAAAAACTATTTGACTGCAATGAGAAGTTGGAACAGGAAGTACAAACTGCAATTTCATATTCTCCATTAAGTCTGGATTATTTAGTTTAGCAATACATAGCCTAATATTTGAAGACTATTAAAAACTGTTCCAGTTGTTCAAGAGATGCTCCTCAGTGGGCTGAGTAGTTCATCTATTGCTCCACCATGGAGAACAGCAACAGAAATAAAGACTTTAAAAAAAATGTGGTAGAGAACTCAACAAGATATTGCAGATTTGAGCTAGGCTGAAACATAGCCTTTTCCATTTATGGTCTGTGGCAAAATTTTACCACAATCTACTGAAATAAGTTTTCACAATACTCTCCATTTTACGAAAAAGTTAAAACCTCCTCTATGCTCATACAGGCATTTAAATGAAAGCTAGCAGTACTCTGGTTCCTGACCTCAGGGAGAAAATGTAAATTCAAATTATACTCTATATGCACAATTGCTTTTATTCCCAATATTATAAACAGTAAAGTTCCTTACCATGGGTGGCCGTGCAGTAATTGGCCCAAAAGGAGGTGGAAGATTCATTTTGTTCATAAGATGCAGAACCTGAAACAGAATAGTAGCAGAATATTCAAATGGCAATTCTTAAAAATATTCCAAGGGTTTCACGGAATTATGCCAATGATCTTTGGAACAAAAGCTTGCCATATTATTTCAAGCACTGTGTGTGTGTGTGTATACGTCTGTATGTATACACACACACATTACAGATTTGTACAACTGTTTCGCACTCTGCACAGCTAAGTAGAAATTTGCATTTGAGGAGCAAGTTCTGGACTTGAGGGGGAAAAGGTAGGGGAAGATTCTTCGTGTGAATATTAAATTACCTCATTTAAGGAAGATTTATAGAAACATATTTTAAAGCACAATGATCTATTAATATAATGCAATAATTCAGGAAGAAGGTAGTAAGTTCCAATTATTATCATTCCAAAAACAATGGCTGAAAATGAAGCAAATTAATGGTTTGAGCACATAAGAAAATGTGCCTAGGATGCTTCCAAGCTTCTAAACGTATTTATTATAAATTTAAAATAGTCAAAATAGGATTATTAAAGAACTATAATTGCCTAAGTCATATTTTATAATAAAGAACTTGAAAAACAAAATATTATTGTTCAATATTATTGCTACGTTGTTTTCCCCAAAATAATATACCCATTCCCTGATAATAAGTCCAATCAGGCTTTTGAGTGCATGGCAATAAGGCCAAGCGCTTATTTCAGGGTTCAAAAAAATATAACACAAGGTTCTTATTTTCAGGGAAACATGGTACTTATGGTGATGCTTGAAAGTTTATATAATTTTAAACAATTACCAGTACTTCCCTGTTAAAATGCACCTATACCAAAAGGCAATATGACTTTTAATGCTTTTGCAGATGATGTATGAAAGGGGTTGCTTCCTACTGAATTTTAAAATTCTCTGTAAGGCCTAAAAGGGGTGTTTCCTTCTGTGACCAGTTATTTCTTCTTCTGGCCTCATAAACATGTTTGCATTTTTAGGGAGTAAGGAACTGCAAGGATTGGATTCAGTTAGCCTTGGTAATCTTAGGTTCACAGGACAGAGAATCTGGGCAATTGAGAACTTTTTTTTCTCTATATTTGTTAGTGGGGGAGAGGGTGACTACTCTTTGTTTTTGGAAGGGATCATTTTAAATTCAGATTCATCTCCCTTTTGAGTAAATGTGGAAGTTACCAATCTATACTGAAAAAAATCAATAAATTAGAAAGCATCAACTAATAAACAGAAACAGAGATAAAGACCGAAGACCAGAAAAGGAATTCCAATATCTGTGTGGGTGATAATATTACAGCCAAGTGTGAAACCTTTATTTTGGAGGACCAAAGACAGCAGGAATACAAAGGCATGGAAAGAATACAGTGATCTCTACTTTGTTCCAAAAGAAAATAGGTATGTCAATTCTTTCAAATACTGAAGATACACCTTAACCAAAAGCTTTTTCACCAATTAAATTTGTCCCTTAAAGTAGTAACTAATAACTAACATTTAAGCAGCTAGAAGTAGTATTTTTGCCACACTTAAGAATAAGCCCAGTTAATACTGTTGAATATTATATTCAAATAAAAGAAACTATACATACTTACCTGTACATAGAATTTAGGAACACTTGCCAAAGCATTTGCTATGTTGGCTAAGATTGTACTGGAGGGTGGGGGATACAAATATTTGAGGCACGAATTTATAGGGAATGTTAATCTGTAGGAGAAAACAATGAGATATTTATTTATATCCCGTCTTACTATTTTTACAAATAACTCAAGGTAGCAAACATATCCAACACACTTTCCTCTTCCTATTTTCCCCACAACAACCCTGTGAGGTGGGTTGGGCTGGGAGAGAATGACTGGCCTAAAGTCACCCAGTTGGTTTCATGGCTACTATAGGACTTGAACTCACGGTCTCTTGCTTTCTAGACTGGTGTCTTAGCTTGATTAAGCACATTAAGTATTCAAGGTTATACATTTGTACAGGTGCTGAAAAATTCTCAAAGATCAGTCTAGACCCATCAGTCTAGACCCCATTCTTTTTTCTTTCTTTTATGTACACCGAGAGAGTATACACCAAGACAAATTCCTTGTGTGTCCAATCACACTTGGCCAATAAAGAA
>JANHFM010005510.1:276072-286161 GCA_032468115.1 Grayia smithii | reverse complement strand
GCAGGGGTTCAGGAGAACCTCTAGCTAAGATTCTGTGCAGTTTGGAGAACCCCCAAATCCCACTCCTGGCTGGCCCCGCCCAGGGCCTGGCTGGCCCTGCCCTGCCTTCCCAGGAGTCCCCATGCGGCCTGTTTTGGATGCAGGTAAGTGCACACGGAGGCTCGGGGAGGGCTAAAAATGGGCCTACCGGAAGTTTGGGGAGAGTGCCTACGGAATCTGGGGAGGCAGTTTTCACTCTCCCGGAGGCTCAAGAAAAGCCTCCAGAACCCAGGGAGGACAAAAATGCCCCCCCCGCCATGGTGCAGGTGGCCGACTAGGCCACGCCCACCATGGCCACGCCCACCCATCAACTGGGCAGAGAACCCCTTGCTAAAATTTTTGAAGCCCACACCTATGTATTCCCCACCCCATCCTGTTGAGAGAGGGCTGTTCAATTTTAACGTAGATGGCCTCTTTGACCCCTCCTTTATAGAAAATAAAATTCTTACTCAACCCTCAACCCTAGGTTCCATCATAGAGCTACAATATTGTACTTAAAGGCTATCACATCTGGAGAAGTCATGCTCAGGAATACAAATATCCAGTGAAAATATATCCCTGTACCGACATATAGAGAATAATATTCCCTTCGGTTTCCTGTGCGTGAGAGTGATGGGTATTGCACTGTAATCCTTTTTTTCTAAAGTGATCTATCCTGACAAATAGTCATTGGATGATCCATCTGTGTTTACTGAGATTCTTTAGCTAGCCTTTTCCAATCTACTGATTCTGGGAATTGTATGCATGCATACATTCTGCTTAATTCCTTCCTTTGCTTCATTTTGGTGGACCATTCAGTTGCACTGCAACCTACCAGAGGTATCTGATTGTCTAGCTATTTCAATCCCATGCTTTAGGATCTATTGCATTTTGGATGCTGAATGCATGGAAGTCCTACAATACCCATTGAGCTATAATAGAAGCAAGGAAGCTCTCTCTTTTCATCACATTCTTTGTTTAATTCGCCATGGAAAAACATGTTAGAGTAATAATCAGCAGCACAAAAATGCTCAGAAAGGGGACAATTAACAAGAGACGAAAGGTTCTTAACAATGGAATGAATGGCTGCACAAATAAATATATAAAAATGAAGCCAGTTCTCTCACTCCATAAAACTGATGCTTCTTGTAAGAGGTATGCAAGAGAGACTGAGAGTCCTTTTTGACAGGCTACATAAGCCATGAATAGACTTATTCATTTCAATGGAACTTTTGTACACTCCAAAGCTGCAAGGCAGGATTCCAGGTAGAAAGCATGGAAAGTGTATCCTGTTTTATTTGAATTTAACATTCTACCATAGCAATTCAGTCTGATTTAGGCATGAAAAATGCAACTGAATATAACAGCGTTAGAGAAGAACAGACAGAAGTGCAAAACCGAGGTGCAACTTTTAAAATTATTATATATTTTATGCTGATTATGATTGCCATTATTTGAAATGGTCTCAAGGCTAATTCAATGAACTGTTTACCTACTCACCAATTATTGTTACTATTTTCTCACAATATTTATCTTCTTTGTGTAAATTGGTTGTTTGTTCTGGACACAGCTGAAGGAAGGACCAAAAGTACTGCAAAGCATTACTCTCAAAGCATTCCAGACAATCGCTTCCCTTGATTGTTGTTTAAATTGAGTAAAGAGTTGATGAAGAAGAAGCTGGAATTCACCCCATTCAAGCCAGAGATGCTATTGATGAAACAGAAAATCCTCTCAGAGGCTAAGGTTCAGTCACTTTGCATCCCCTGCTGAAAAAGCAAATATCTTGGGTACTCCTTGAGCCTGTGTTGCCACTGGGTTCATAGGTAGTCATTGTAACAAGGGACAAATGTATATTATAATAGATAATATCCCGTCACAGATATTCCAGAGTTGGCCATCTTTGACAAAAGTTATCACATAATAGTTGCACCATGTCTTGATTATCAGAGTTATTCCTGAGGGATGTCCAGAAGTTGCAAATGATTCAAAATTCAGCACCTCAGCTGCTAACCAATATGAGAAACGTGTATTCTGTGATGCCTTCATTAAAAAAATAAAATCTATACTATTTGCAATAACTTACCAGGCCCAGTTTAAAATATTGATGTTGCCCATATAAAACCCAGTGTTTTAGGATGTGACTATTTCAGGATTGCCTCTTCTGTTATTAACCTGTACATCTATTAAGATTTGCAAGGAAGAGCTTCTGAAGATGTTGCCAATGTCAATATCTAGCACAGAAGTGGATTTTCTCCTATGTCATACTCATGGTTTCCATTCTCTCATGAACAATATTTGGCCCCTTGTATTTCTTGTTTTAGAAGAACAGCCAAGGTTGTTCTTTTTTCAGCAGGGTTTAATTGTTAATTAACATTTTCATTTATTGTAGGCCATTGTTTGATTTTATTTGATTATATGTTGGTTAACAATCAATAAAACACAAAATACAGTGAGAGAAAGATTGAATGCATATCTTTAAATTTTGTCTCTATGTTTTGCATTTCAGTGATTGTTAACCAACAGTTGTAATCAAATCAAACCAAACAGCGGCCTACAGATTCATAATGTATATATAATAACCTGCCTGAAATATTTCCTTTATTAACTTACTAATAAAAAAACAATAGCATTGTCATATCTTGAATTTGCTTAAATACAATGGAACAGCAAGAAATGGGATTGCTGTTTTTAACAACTGATTTACTTCTACACAGCCAACACATCCATCTGAAAAAATATGCTTAAAAATACCTTTCCCATTATTCTGGTTTTGTTTTTAAGTAGTTGAGCTATTAATGAACTATTTGTGCTAATTACTATATTTAATTGTTCTTCCCGTAAGAATAAATGCCACACCCTTAGGCAGCACAGCATAGGACTATTTGGTCTCCAGTTCTCTTTCTCAAGACAAATAAAAAAAACCATCTAGACATTGAAAATATATTCAGGAAATGGGAATAATTTTAGTTATTTAGTTAATTATGAACTGAAAATTGTTCAGGTTTAAAATAGCTTCTTATAGCCCTGGGCTGCACAAACTGCACAAATAAAAAAGAGGAGTATTGTGTTAGAGCTAGAATTAATTACTATTTTGGAATAAATTTCAGTTTTTTTCTCTGCATGAATAATCCAATGCCTAATTCAAAATTGTACTCAAAAGGAGACAAAATGATCAGTCAGGAAAATATTCACATGAATTATGAGCTTTATTTTAACTGAGCACTAAAATATGTTTAATAAAAAACACAAATTATATTTTTTAGTTCAATCCATAATATCATATTTCAGAAAATAACCAGAAAGGGAAGTGCTGTGGTCTAGTCATAGAATACATGCTTTTAATGCAAATCATGCCCGGATGAATTTCAGATACATCAGAAGTATGAAAGATCAGAAATGCTGGTCACACAGAACTACCTAGTGAAACTTTTCATTCTAGCTATTAGTTAACAAGAAGGCTATAGAACACCCACACTTTCAACTTTTACAGGTATAAATCAGTCCATTATTCCTGGGTATTCATAACTATTTTGGATCTTCAGATGATCAAACACTTCTAGTTTTCTTCTTTCCTCCAGGTTTCTTTTAAAGTTCAGCCCCTAATTTTCTCATTTTTGCTCAAACCCCAGTATGTGGTATCCACTCCAGCTATAAGTGGGTTTTACATTTACCTCACTAATATACTTCATAGCCATTCATGATACATGTCTACCTCTTGATCCTATCTGGGCAAAAAACAAAACAAAACCCTTTTTTGACTGTAGAAATAAATGATCAAAAACTGGAAACTGTTCCGTCTACTTTAAAAGCTGCACTGCCATTCTTTTGATGTTATACATTAGTATTTTTTCCCATTTTGATTTGAGGAGAATCCATTTTTGTACCAAAAGATGTCTCCATGCTTTCTCAATACCTACAAGCTTGTCTTGATGGAATGAATTAATGTATCTTTCTCATTTTTTTTTTGCAAGCCTACTTCAAGGGGTTATGGTATGTGAATCACCTCCAAAGCAATCCTTGCTTTTTACAGCCTTAAACAAGAAAATGGCACTAATTATTTTGTTCACTTCTACATCAACTTTTTCTGATATAGAAAAAAGATTTCCCCCCCTATAGTTTGGATGGATACCACTTTTATTCCCATTTTCTTATAGAAAGAACTGCCAAACTAATATCTTTTTGACCTGACTTTCTTCAATCTCCTTTATGTTTTGTGACAGCCTAGACTAGAACAAAAGTAGAGGACCAGAAATAAAATTTAGATGAACAAACTATTGTGGAGAGTCAATAAATAACTAAAGATCAAAGGCTCTATAATTCCTATCCTGAGGTTGCAAGTGTTTTTCAGGAACAAAAATATCCAGTTAGTATCTTTCTATTTGTTCATCCATCCATCTATTGTTCCAAAGATTTTTATTTGATCTTCTCCCCATACAACTTAAATGGGCATACACATGATTAATTTCCCCTCATTACACCTCTTCAGCCTTCTGAATGGTAAGTCAGTGAATGTCCTTAAATTAACAAATAGGTTTCATGATTTCAGAAAATGCCAATGTTTATCCATTACATCAGGTTAGCATATTGCAATTGACTTCTGCTAAATTCATTTTCTTGGAGCATTTTGAAATTGTAGCTGAAATAATTTAGAAACATATGGTTTGCAAGTCATGTGGTTTGGTCATTTTTTGTTGGTTAGTCTAAAACCAAAGGGAAATGGAGGGGGGGGGAGAGCAGCATTTCTATTTAGGACTGAAATAAAGACATTCATTACACAATTCTCTAATGAAAGTCAATTGATCTGGAATGTTAGTTATCCCTGCACAAGCTTCTGAAGGAATGATTCTGAATGATTTACATGTCAGAGTCGAAGTGATCCATCATAAAAAGACAGGATAGAATATAATTTCTATACTAAAAAAAAAAAGAACAAGGTGTTAATTGTTAATAAAACTTTGCTCTGCCTCACACGCAAACTAATTTATTGTATGGTGCAAAACCCCTAACATAACTGGTGATAGAGGTTGGACTACTACAAAGGCCTCTAATATGAGCTGCCTTTGAATATTTATTTATTTATTTATTTATTATTCATATTTATATGCCGCCCATCTCCCGAAGGACTCTGGGCAGCTCACAATACTAAAACAAGACATTTAATAAAACACTTTTATAAATACAATAATAAATATAATAAGTTAAGAGTTTAAAATAATACTAATTTAAATATTTAAAATAAAATAAAGTTTAAAACTATAAAATCTAATTAAATACTAAAACAGAGAAGCCATGTTTTAATGTTTGAAAAGTACAGCTGCTCTTGCAAGCTGGAGCCAGAGCAGTCTAAGAGCCTGTTCTTCAGAAATATGACTTCATTGTTATTCAATCAGCACTTCTATCATCCACTTATTAAAACTTTCTGGAGAGTTTTTGTTCCACATTTTCTCTCCCTGAATTGGTTCCATGTCTGCCAGCTGAAATGCATTTCATCAGTGGAGGTGTGGGGGGGGGAGAGACTTAATTTATTGGGGCTGATTTCTGTAAATTAATTGCTTTTATTTAGAAGTTCTTCACCTTGTTCTTATTGTCATCTACAACTGCTCCAAGGGAGGGATGTTAATGAGGCTTCACTGAATCACACAAAGCATCAGTTATGTATTGTAGAAAGTCAGCCCCCCTCCTAGAAGAATGAAATATTTTAAGAAATATTAAAAAGGCAGAATATTATATTTCCCTAAATGAGAAATGGAGAGGCATGTTTTTTTGGAGGCAGGAAGCAGCCACAATCTCCCTGCCCCCCCCCCCCCAGCAGCAACTGAAGAGGCAGATTAGAAATGCAGATTTGGTAATCCATTCAAGACAGGATATTTTGAAACTCCCTACAGCAAAGTCTGAACAAAGGCAGAATGGTAGGATTCAGTGGTGGGTTCTAAACTTTTTTACTACCGGTTCTGTGGTGTGGCTGGGGGGGCATGTGACTGAGTGGGCATGGCCAACTTGACATCACTCACACACAGTCACATGACCCCCCCCAAGTCATGCCCACCAAAACGGTGGCAAAAATTTTGGGGACTTTTTGACACTTTTTTTTTTGACACTTTGGCCCCATATCCAGGCCGGGATGCGGTGGGGTGGGGGTGGTCATCTCGACTTTCCCTCCATTGTCCTTGGCCAAAAAGCGCCCCTTCTCACCTGTGATGGGCCTTCCCCGTGGTTGCAGCCAGAGCACCGCACTCCTGCTGGCGCACTGAGCCAGGCTGGCCAGGTCTCATCCATGAGATGAGTATGCAGGAGAAAGGCTTCCTCTGGACCTCTGGGGTGGCTTCACTGAGGACGCGCCCAGGCCCCCAGTCAAGAGGGTGATCCTGTTTCCATGGCCTACCGGCCACGGCTTTTTGCCCAGGAAGGGTAACGGAGGGCAAGCACAAAGCAGCTTCCTTCTTGCTGGCCGACTGGAGAACTTTTTGGCATTGTTGTTGCCAAGCTCCTGGAGAGCCATGCTCATGCTAGCCTATATGAACATGGAGCCAGTCGGGGGTGAGCCGGGCAGGCCAGGGGCGATGGCAATGGCGGAGTCCAGCACTAGGGGAGGGCAAGGTGAGCATGCTCCCAGCCGCGCCCTCCACAGCCTCCGCTGGCTCAGTGCAGCGGACTGAGCTGCAGCCCAAATGAGCTGAGGAACTGCAGGGATCTCCCACATGTTGCACACCTCTCCCAGCCTTTGCCCTTGCCTCCGTACCATTTTTGGGCACCCAGCTTTCTGGGCTGCCCCTGTCCCTGTTGTGGCTCCAACGGCAGCGGCTTTGGGAGACACTGGCAGCACAGAGGCAAAGGCTGAGAGGGGGGTGCAACACACGGGAGTCTCCCCACAGTTCCTCAGCTCATCTAGGCTACAGCTGAGCCCACTGCCCTGAGCTGGCGGACGGAGGCACCCTTCCCCAGCCAGATCTTTCCGAATTTAACTTAGAGGAAAGCACAGCTCATGGCTGTTATTTTTCACTGTGCTTTACGAGCGAAGGGGAAGAAACAGCCAGTGGAGAGCACACAGAGCTGCTCTAGTCCACATGTTCTTCAGGTCAGCAGCTGTTTCTCTCCTTTGTTGCTCTTTATGGGAAAGTGTTTGGCGCAGCATAGTGAAATTTAGCAGCCATGAGCCGTGTTTTCCTCTTAAGTGCTGTAGGCGGCAGAGGGAAACAGGTGCTTCTCTCTACACAGAGCTTTCTGGATGAGACTTGGATCTTTCCAATCAGCCTCCATGTTTCTTTTCTTTTTTAAATTCATGTTTTATTTACAATTTTCCTTTCATACCATACATATTTTGTGGACAGCATATTGACTGGGTTAATGCCCTTTTTAAACAATGTTAACAATAATAATACAAATAAGTATACATAATCCTAATCTTCCAATTTTACCAATACCATTCTCTCTTTATAATTCTTTATCGTTTTTTTATTAATACATTTAAACCTAAATAACATTTCTTGGCACCATTTATTTGTTATCCCCTACTAAGTCACTAGTATTTAATATTTAAAAATTACTCATTATTCCACCATAATTTCGATATCCCAAATGTCTAGGACTATTAATAAGGCCAAATATTAACAAAATTTAATCAATCCCGGGATTATATCTTAAAATCCCCACATTTTCTAATCCTTAAAAGTTTGAATTCACAATATATTTTAAAACACTGTTAGTATTATAAACTTCCATCTTCTAACCTTAGCTTATTTTAATTATAATAAATTCTATTATCTATTAGTATATATACTACTATTTTCCCTATCTGTATTTTCTACTTTTTCATTTTATTAATATATTTTATCACTATCCCATATCTCTTAACCTTTTTGGAGTTCCAACATTTATTGACTTTTTGATCACCTTTTTGTTCCTCTCTCTTGGAATCTTATAACTTTTTTTGATAGTTTTATACCCACTGAGTATTCCCTTCGGTTTGCCCTTTATCTTTTTCTGCTGTACAATTTAAGCACCCATCCATAACTCTTTCTTTTTTAACAAGAGATGTTCCCTTTTTTTCTCTAAACCTTTCTCTTTTTTTGAAGAGATTTTCCTTTTTTTTCTGTGTTCTATTATAAACTTTTAAGGAATTATTTATTTGATTCCTACTTATCAATCCTTTCTCTTCATTATCTTTGTCTTCTTGCATCTCATTTTGATATGCTTAGCAATAAGGATATAACCAGGCTGACATTTGCAGAATCACAAGTTTCTCTCCCCTACATCATGAAATCAAGGTATAATCCACGGGTGAAATCCAGCAGGTTCTGGAGAACCGGTAGCGGAAATTTTGAGCAGTTCAGAGAACCGGTAGCAGAAATTTTGAGTAGTTAGGAGAACTGGCAAATACCACCTCTGGCTGGCCCCAGAGTGGGGTGGGAATGGAGATTTTACAGTATCCTTCCCCTGCCATGCCCACCAAGCCACATCCACCAAGCCACACCACGCCCACCAAGCCATACCCACAGAACTGGTAGTAAAAAAATTTGGATTTTACCACTGGTATAATCATTTATTGGACTTGCATTTGTATTTCTTCATCTGTGTTAATTTGGAATTTCAATGTAACCAGAAAGTTTTGCTAGGTTACTGTCACTAGTCAGAACAGTTTTTCTACATCATTCTCCCAGCTTGAAAATTAAATAAGGACAGATTTGTTGTAGATTTCTTGCCTCAGGAGTACAGTGAATGAATTGAGCTGAAAACTATAACAAGGCAACAATGTTTAAGCATACTTACAAGAATCAGTCCCACCAAATTCACTGCTAATTGATAAGGCTTCGTTTATGTTTTTTAAGTGAAAAAAAATGGTGAAATAGCAAGAAGCTACTCCTTGGAAGATTTTTTTTTAAATGACAAAGAACAGGAATAATGACATTCTGACTGAGGCTACACAAAGGAACAGGAATATTGAGTATCTGTGGGGCCAAAATGTTAAACATGTGTCTTATTTGAGTAAGTAATCTGTCACTGGTATTAATAAAAACAATAAAGTAGAATGTAACAATGAATTGTCTTAAGAAATCAGTTAATTCAGAGGTCCTCCTTACAGCTGGAAATCATCGTCACTGCATGTCTTGTAGAGAACTGAAAACAGATCCTGGAATATAAATGGGAAAATATGCAATGTGCCCTTAGGTGGTAGCTGCAGAAGCATGCTGTTTATTTCAGAAGTAAAGCTGATCCATGTATTTGCAGGGTCCTTCACTGAGAATTTCAATTGATGCAACAATTTGGAAATAAACACAAACCAGAAAAAGAAAACTTTGCCATGCTTTGATTCAACATTCCATGATCAAGGCTAGGAACACAACTTAGAACATAGAATCATAGGGTGGAAGGGACCTCAAAGGTCTTCTAGTCTAACCCCCTGCTCAAGGCAGGAGACTTTATATCACCCCAGTCAAATGGTTGTCCAATCTATTTTTTTTTAATAGAAATAGAATAGAATAAAACTTTATTGTCACTTTAAATGGACACTAATCAGCATAATATTAAAATGAAATTTTGTTGCGTTCAGCTCTTAAAAGATAACCATTATGCATATACCCAGATACACACACATGACACAAAGAAACATCACAGTCTAGTTTGAATCAGTGGTGGGTTGCTCCCGGTTCGTGTGAGCCGACAATCTGATGTCACCAAACCGGTTCTCTGTGACTGGGAGCTGGGCCCTCCCGCTTGCCCCTACCTTATTTTTGCTCTTTATTTCTTCTGTTTTCGCCCAGCTGATAGGCGCTTTGGAGCTGATTGCTGCACCTCAGCTGGGGACAACTGCTCTGCGCTTATGCAGAGGGCTTTTTCTGAGCCAAATCCTGTGTCTCAGCTGGGAATAAATGTAATGTGCATGCGTGGAGCTTCTCATCTCACTATCAAGCAATTCTGGGCAGATTACAGAATTAGTTTGGTGCGCCTGCTTGCAAAGCTAGCATGTGCGTGGTGATTGCGCGCAAAGCGCATGCATGACCACCTTCTGCCTCTGTCCCACCGCCCAGTGCGCTCACACAGGGCTGCCCTGCTCAGGGTACCATCCGTCAGACA
>JANHFM010005510.1:224471-236060 GCA_032468115.1 Grayia smithii | reverse complement strand
CCTCTTCTCCCAAGGAGTCAGCATCAGGCCGGGGGACGCCACCCCCCCCCCCGACATTACAAACGGCGGTGCCGGCAGCCCTTAAAAAGGGCTGTCAACGGCACTGGAAGTCAAGCCAGAAGTCCCTATATTGAATAAGGACAGCATCAGATGTTAACAAGTTCTTGACAGCAGCAAAAGCTGCTGCTTCTGTAGGACCCCAAGTCCATGGAGCTTTCTTATCCAGAATCCTATGCAATGGCTCCGCTAAAACCGCCTTGTTGGGGAGGAACATTGCATAAAAGTTCAACAGGCCCAGAAAAGCCTGGAGTTCAGTTTTATTTTGTGGGGCTGGAGTTTGATGGATAGCGGTTACTTTTGATGGGGTAGGATGGATGCCTGAAGCATCAATTTTATATCCTAAAAATTCCACTCCTATCTGGCACTTTGCCGCCTTTAGTTTAAGGCCTGCATTTTGGAATCTGCTCAGGACCATACGTAGGCGTTGTTTAAGTTTGCATTTAGTTGTGGCTGAGATGAAGATATTGTCAAAATAGGGGACTACCCCATCAATGCCCTGTAGCAATCGATCCATTAGCCCTTGGAATAGCCCTGGGGCCACACTGACCACAAATTGCAATCGGTGGGTGACAATTGTCTGTGCCACTGCAGAAGAATCTGTGACCGGCAATTGCTGATATGCCTGGGCCATGTCCAATATTGTGCCTTGGCCCAGGGAATGCAGCAATTGTTGCACGACACAGACAGGGTAAGGGTGATGTTGCAAGGCACGATTTATGGTCGCCTTGTAGTCAGCACAGATGCGCACTGACCCATCTGGTTTTAAGGGAATGATGATGGGTGTCTCTCACAGGGCATGATCAATTGGTTCAAGAACTCCTTGAGCCAGCAATTTGTCCAGTTCTTGATCCACTAATGGCTTTAAAGCGAGAGGCATCCTCCGAGGCTTAAGCCTGATAGGAGGCACCTTTGGATCAAGAGGAAGTGCAATAGGATTTCCTTTGTATCTACCCAGCTCTTCAGAAAATACCTCATTGAACTCGGCCAGCATGTCTGTGAAGTCCTCAGAGGAGGCTGATACAGCGTGGATGCCAGTAACAGCTAGGCCAATTTTGTTGAACCAATCCAACCCCAATAAGCTAGTTGTTCTTTTACTACTATTAAGGGTAAATTCGACTAGTACAGGAAGAGAACCCACTACAGGAATTAAATTTCCCTGGTAGTCCTGTAGCCTCACTAAGCTGAGATTTAGTTGTGTTTTAGACAGTTTGGGTATCAGGCATTTTAAGGTATGCCAGGCAATTAGCGATCGTGATGCTCCTGTGTCAACATCCATCTGGCATCTACATATACTGTGAGGTGGATTTTCTTGTTCTCGGGTGATGATGCATGGCGAATAGGTAGCTTTAGATATTGCTGACCGGTTGCAAACGGTTAGGAATGCTGTCGATTCAGCTGAAGCAAAGTCTTTTCACACTCCTCGTCGCCAGTATTATATTGTCAGAGTGGGTAATCTGCGCGGCCGGTCGTAACTCTGAGGACTTGGAAGATGGTAAGTAGAGTATGCAACAGATACCATTGAAATAATATAGTTGACCATCTAAAGATAATAAATACGGAGAACGCTGTAAGATCTTTCAGTCCTAAAAAAGCTAAAATTATCTAAGCACTTAGAGTGAAGTGACATGGATTTAGACAGGAAGTTCCCAGATTAGGCCCCAAAGTTAATCGTTTTGCTTTGTGGATATATTTTAGCAGGTTACTGCTTTCCAAAATTTTCCTCTTGTGTAGTCGACCAGATCCTATATGTGGTTTTTGAAAAAAATAATTACAAAACAATTGTTTAGAAACCAATGACTGGCATAGTACACCATTCTAAAATAGTTGTCCAAATAAGTTCCTAGTAAGAAAACAGTGTCAATAAATTGTGTATGTATGTTTGTGTGGTGCCCACTTCTTCATATACTTGGTATACAACTTAATAAATGTTCTTCCATGTTTGAGAGAATGATCAGTCTTATATTTTTATAGCTTTTGTCTTCTTTTACATTCTGTGTAAAGAATGGAAGAACAGTTCTAATGGCATGCAATCTGTAATTATTATTTTTTAATTCTTTCAAGTGCCGAGTAATTCAGGCCACTGTGTCAGGACTTGTTAAGATATGTCAGTTATTAAAATTAAAGCACTTCTACATCGACAAATGTTAAACTTAATCATTCATAAAAAACCTTAAGAAACAATAATGTTTTCGTAACATAATTCTTATTACGTTATAGAATCATCACTGATGTGGTGGAATCACTGACTGAAGGGAAGAAGACCCTGATAAGAGGAGTAAAGGGACATTCCAGCTTAGGAGTCGGTGAGGGAGAGGAAATGTTTGAAGGCAAGGCATTAAGTCTATATCTGCTTTTTCCCTAAAGTAAAGCAGACACGCTGGCAAGATTCCTGTATATTTGGTGTCCATTAATAAAGAAAACTTTTTGAACATTTCTCGGAGCCATTTTGGCTTGCACCTGACACTGGAAAAGTTCACGTACCAGGTTATTCCAAAGATACTTTTCCAAAAGGCAACTGGACTTCCTTGATTTTTTTCATTGAAAATTTTTTTGCTTCTCATCCAAGAAGCTTTATCAGTTTTGAAGACAAATAAGACAAATACTATTACAGGTAGACCTCGGCTTACAACTTAGTTTAGTTTGAAGTCAAACAGCACTAAAAAAAATGACTTATGACCATTTTTCACACTTAGGACCATTGCAGAATTCCCTGGTCATGTGAACAAAATTTTGATGCTTGACAACTGGCTCATATTTATGATGGTTGCAATGTCTCAGGGTCATGTGATCATCTTTTATGACCTTCTGACAAGCAAAGTCAATGGGGAGGCCAGATTTACCTAACAATCATACTAACTGGATCACTGCAGTCATTCACTTAACTCTGGCAAGAAAGGGTCATAAAATGGGTCAAAACCCACTTAACAATTGCCTTGCTTAGTAGCAGAAATTTTAGGCTCAATTGTGGTCATAAATCAAGGACTACCTATAGACACTACCCGATTACTTGAAGTGAATTCCTTTAAAATCCTACTACTTGTTGTGTCCATTTTCTAAATCATATTTCTATCCACTGGGTGCTCACAAATTAACCTCCACTTAGGACTCGCCATGTGCAACAATCTGCCCCATCAATAAACTAAATATTGTAAAATTTTCCTCAGAATCATAAACTTTTGCTCCATCGTGGTATTCCATTTGATTATATTGATTCACACCACATTGATCTGGCTATTCTGATGAGTTAGGGCCTTCCCAATTATAGCAGGGCAAAGCACTGTCATATTAATGAACTTTGTTTCCGGGTGAGAGGGGATGTTATTTGAGACATATGAAATTTGCCAAACAATCAAACGGAGCAAGAAATATTAACAAGTCCAAAGTCATAGCGGGTGAAAAATGTCAAATTATATGTTCAGAAATATTCCCAGTTCAGAAACCCCTAAGATTTTTCAAAAGTTTGGTCCATATTTCTTGTATTTGGCATGATTTAGAAATTGCTTGGCATCTCTCAAGTTCTCTTTAAAAGCAGTTTGTCTATTTGTGCATTTGTCCACTTTTAAGAATGCAACTGTTAAATACTGTGGTTGCCTGTCATCAGTTTACGGTAACTCCCAGACTGACAGTCATCACCATCTTCCTTTTAAGCTGGCATATTTGCCAATTATTTATATTTTTTCCTGTACTGAAACACGAACCACTTTTTATGCAAGCTGTCTTTTTAACCAATACATTTTGTTCTTTTATGGTCAACACCATGACACTTATCCATCCACTTACTAGAGAGTTCCTCTAGGTCAGGGGTAGGGAACATAATGGCACAAAGACAAGTAAACAAGTAGAGTTCAAAAGATACAATAAACTTATAAAATTTTGCAGCTTGTATTTCTTTGGTTAACCTATAGCTTTGGTTTTGCAGTAATGAGAATTCCATTTCCAATAGCACTTGCCTTTTGGCTCCATTGCTAGTTTTTTTTCCAAAGCGTATTACACAATAAAATTGAATTTCCAGACAGAAGTCAGGATTTTACAGCTAAATGTATATCAAGGGAAAACCTTTTCTTTACACTGGCTGCTTATTATATATTCTTGACTTCCCCCTCCCTTCCGTTCTTGCTGAAATATTTTCCATGAAGCCATTTGGAGAAGAAATGCATAGGATTAGTTTCCATTTTGTTCCAGTTCGCCAGTAGATTTTCTCAGTCTCCCACTGATCACTGTTTTTTTTCCTAATTGTCTATTGTTTATTTTATTTAGTCAAGCTACAAATTTAAACACCAATGGAATATTTATATCAAAATAAATAAAAATTAATTCAGATTCAGAATCTTGTGTACTACTTATTTTGAAATACTGAATTTTCTGAGATTCTGAACTCCAAAGACGAAAAATAGAAAGTGCAGCATAGTTACCGGAGTATTCCAGGTGAAGTTCAAGGTGTTGGTGGTTATCTATAAAAGCTCTATATGGTTTGGAACCAGGTACTTGAAGGATCATCTTTTTTAAGAGTCTCTATGTGTCCAACTAGGTCAAACAGAATGGGCCTGCTGCAGCTCCCATCAGCCAAAGAATGTCAGCTGTCAGGGACTAGAAGGCAAACTTTACCTGCAGTGGCCCCTATGGGACATCCTTCCTTCAAATGTCCCCAACCCTGTCAGCCTCTTGTAAAGCCTTAAAAACTTGGCTATGTTTTCAAGTCTGGGGCACTGAATGTGCCAAGGATCCCCTTTGCTGGATATATAGAGCCGTGGTGGCGCAGTGGTTAGAATGCAGTACTGCAGGCTACTTCTGCTGACTGCTGACTGCCTACAATTTGGCAGTTTGAATCTCCCCAGGCCCAAGGATCTTTCCATCCTTCCGAGGTCAGATTGTTAGGGACAATATGCTAACTCTGTAAACCGCTTAGAGAGGGCTGTAAAGCAATGTGAAGCAGTATATAAGTCTAAGTGCCTTGAAATGGATGTTTTAATGTTTTCTACTGGTTTTATTTTTATTGTTTTAAAATGCTTTTAAAATTTTTTAATTGTAATATATGTTCTAAATTGTAAGCTGCCCAGAGTTATTTACTGAGATGGACGGCTATAGAAATTGAATAAATAAATAAATAAATAAAGGTAAATAGCTACAACCATGCCATTTTATAATGAAAGCAAGGGAAATCCTAGGAAACAAACTTCTGGGAGTTAAAGCATAGCATTTCTACCACAGTTAGCATGGTTCACTTGCAGGTTTTACTTCCTTTGATTGGTTGGTAAATGCTTCCATGCTTTAATTGTTCGCTCTGCAAGTATAAATATACTGTGCTTTCAAATGGCATTTGCTCACATTCACTTTAAACAGAAAACAGCAGAAGTTAATTTTTTGTAAAAATTGTCTGTACTGTACTTTAATATGTATAAGACCCAGGGGTGTAATCTATTTATCTTCCCTACCAGTTCAGAAGTGTGCGCTCCACCTGCGCACACTTGCTTTGTTTGCATCATGTGCAATTTTGGACCCTCTGCGTATGCGCAAAACTTTGTGCACATGCGCAGAGGGTCATAAACAGGTTATCTCCTGGTTAAAACCAGGAAGTAACGATGTCTTGGCAGGTGGGCGGAGCCTCACGCTGCCACCGCTACTGGTTCTCCGAACCATGCGGCACCGCAGCCACCAGTTCACCCAAACTGGTGCAAACCGGTAGCATTTCACCTGTGATATGACACTTAAGCAGCAAAAGTCTAGACTCACTTGTTACACACCCTAAAGGGACAGAGAATACATTCTGCCATCTCTCAGACTCATCTGAACAACTATTTTTGTTCCTGAAATAACTATTTATTCACAGCATACATATGGAAATTGTGCAGGGTAAACATGAAAGGTCTCTGAAGAAATATGTCATGTCTCAGAAATAACCTTCAGTGGAAAGAGACTGATTAATTAATATGGCTAATAAATAAACAAGAAACACTGCTTGAAAATGTGTTAATAAAATACATGGGTGTGTATGAAATTATGTGGAAACTCTACAAGTTTCGGATCCCTACTAGATTGTGTATAAAAGATGCTAAGAAACATCTGGAAAAATAAGTCTGACTTTACATTATGTATAACCATCAAGCAACTAGTTTACTTCAAGTTATACAAAAGAGCAGCCATATGGAGAAAATGCTGTATTAAGGAACCTGAATTATGAGATTCCAATAAGACACTCATATTAAGACTGTAACGAAATTTATACCCTCTGTGTGTGTGTATATGTGTGTGTACATGTGTATGTTTGTAGCTCAGATTGATGAAAATTGGCACACATAATAATACCTTTAGTTACTTTATAAGCTTCATGAAGTTCACATTTGGCCAGAATATAGATTTTATTAACTTATGGACCCAATCATTATTTGGTAACCAGTTTTACAAAAACTGGTTTTTGTAGACCAGTTTTGTAAAAAAAAAAAAAAAAACCTAAGGATTTTACTTTGGGTGACTTTGTCTTCGGCAGATGGCAATCTCTAGCTGATTTGGAAAAATTACTGGGATGGGAGACCACCTGGAAAATCCCAGAAGTGCAAATAAACTGCAGGTTGAAAAAAATATTTCAGAAAATGACACTGATGATTAATTTTCCCACACTGTGATCAAGAAAATTGCTTGGATACGGTTGGAAGACTTAGATGAGCCGAGTGCCATATAATGCAGATCAGAAGGCACTTCTGTTGTGACTAAGTGCATCAAACCTTTAAAGTAGTTTTAGTCTCTCATTTTACGAGGACACATACAATCGGAAATAAAAATGACTGTATTTGCGTGATCAGAATAAGCTTCCTTAAGTTGGAAATATGCTAACCAGCAGAAGAGCCCATACGATGAATTGCAATATATGACAAGATCACATCTAATATTTATACAGTTATCATCCATATTAAACAAGCATATGCACTTATTGTAGCTGTGATGAGGAATTCTATGGCAAATTGAAAGAGGTGTGTTACACACATCAAGAAAGGACATAAAAATACTAATATTTGATTGGGATGCAGAAGAATGAAATTATAAGAAAATGAAAAATAGGAATTATAGGAAGATGGACAAATGCAATTCAGACAGCCAGGATTATGGAATTACTGGTGAATCATTGGAGACAATTATGTGGATTATATTTTTTAAAAATGTAAAAGAGAAGGGACATCTTCAACTGATTTAGCATTCTCATGTAAAAGACTTCTTTTACAGGTGGAGAGATAAGATACACTGTTAAAAGTGTTTTGGAAGAACAGTTCCAAAATTTCAAAGAGAAAAAGGATATAAACAGCTTATAAGTTACAACAGGCCCCAATAATATATTTAGGATCCAGAGTTGAAGTTCTAACATCTGGACTCCCCCTGTGGCCACATGATCGCATTTTGGATACTTGGCAACCAACGCACATTTACAGCTTTGGAGCATCCTGCAGTCACATGACCATGATTTATGACATTTCTTGCAGGAAATTAATATTTACTTTGGTTTCTGGGAAAAAAAATACCCATGGTAGACATGGTAGGGCTTGCTTAATGATCACACCACATTTGCTTTAACAATCACCACAGAAAATGTTGCGAAATTGGGTTGGTCACAAGGGTGCCTCAACTTATGACTCTCATGAATACGATGGAAATTCCAGGTTCCATTACTGTTATAAATTGAGGACTACTTGTACCTGTAAAGAGAAGTGGAGGATTGAAAGAAAACACAAATTGTCAAACTACTGTCCCAAAGATGCTTTTTCAAAAGGCAACTGGATTTTCTTGTGGAATGCCCCCATTCCCCATCTGTCAAACCACTGCACAAAGCTTATAAACAATACAACTCTAAATGGAGAGAAAAATACTAATAGATTTCAGAAAAGGCAAAGGGCAAGAGTTAACACAAGTTGTATAAGAGCAAGAACGAGCAATGTAAGAAACAGGTTTACTTTAGCTTCACTGACTACAGCAAGTAGTGGTGTATGAATGCTGGAATGCCTATCAAGATTTAATGAGAGTGCTAAAACATCTTACTCTGGTCATTGTTTCTGCCTTGGAGTTTTGCTTGATATGGCTCTGTTACTTGGAACACTGACAGTTTCATCTTTACAATGGACAACAATCTACTACAAGAACTGAATTTGGAGCAACATGAAAGGGGTTTTTTTTTTAGATTGTTCTATCACAACTTTATTATTTTTGTAAATAATTCCAGGCAGCCAGCATACCTAATACTCCATCTTCCTCCTATTTTCCCCACAAAATCAACCCTATGAAGTGAATTGAATTGAGAGTGATTGGCCCAAAGCCATTCAACCAGCTTTTGTGTCTAAGGTGAAACTAGAACGCACACTCTGCTGCTATCTAGCCTGGTGCCTGAACCATTAGACCAAACTGGACTAGGATAGGTAAAAATTCATACTATCTCCATATTGTATTGTATTTGTATTTATTGCACTTATATGCCGCCCTTCTCCCGAAGGACTCGGGGCGGCTCACAAATTAAAATATACAATATTAAATATACAAAAATAAATGCAATACCCAATCAATCAGTATAAAAATTTAAAATATTAAAATTTAAAATAATCTAAAATAAACCCACATATCCCTGTGGTTTATATAGTAAATGTGTTATAAAAATGTAAGACTGGAGGAAATTAAACTGGACTGAAATAAACTGGGCGAGTTTTGTTTCCTTGAGCTCAAGAACAGACAAAGATGGTCAACAGAGAAATAGAGACAAACCCTAGGGAAGTATATATCTGCAAACTTAGACACAATCATGACAGATGTAAACATTTCAGTGATAACTGGATTTTTGAAAAGTAATATCCTGTGATAGTTGGCCATTAAGAAACACACAGAGAGGAGATAAGATCTTTTTGAATTATGGAGTTCAAGATAAAAAAAGTAGTCATCCTTAGCTATTCCCAAAGTAGTATTTTCCTTCCCTTTCCAACACAATTTTGGCTCTGGATGCAATCTCCCATATTTCACTGATGATGTGATTGCTGATGAAATCAGAGTTTCAGAACTGCCCAGCCCCAGGGGTCACTTTGGGTTGGTGGATCACACTCTTTCTCTCCAGGTATTGGAAATTATCCCATGTGGCCCTTTTGGCTTGAGCATCTTTCTGCAGAGGCTTTAGGCTGCCATAATGTTCAAGAAGCCCTTTCAACGTCAGAACTGACAATGTGGATCCAGCAGACTTTTAAAAGAGCAATAAACTTGGTTTATTTCATTCCTAGTTTAGAGCATACAGCACATTAGATTCTTGCCAAAGCATTCATCATGTGCAACAGATTGGTTTGAACCAGGAAAGAAAGTCAAGTTCTTCCACCTGTGTATATATTTTATTATTTATTGATTAAACTTACAAGCTACGCGTCTTTCTTAGAGACAACTCTAGGCAGCTTACCAATACTTATAAAGTATTAGAATACACAGTACTACTAAATTTGGTTTAAAATTGACAAAGATAGGGAGGAAGGGAGCAAGATGCACACAGGGAGGAGGGTGTGTGTCTTATCTTAGTCCAGTAACCTCCTCCAGAACGACATACCCCCCATTGGGGCCCAAAACCAGTTGGCAGAGCCAGGTCAAAAGAGTGGGTGTGGATTTCCCTGGGGGGAGGTAAACTTTTTTAAAGGATTACTCATCCTGTTTCCACTGCAGAGGTGGGTTTCAGCAGGTTCTGACTAGTTCTGGAGAACCGGTAGCGGAAATTGTGAGTAGTTTGGAGAACCGGTAGCGGAAATTGTGAGTAGTTTGGAGAACCGGTAGCGGAAATTTTGAGTAGTTTGGAGAACCGGTAGCGGAAATTTTGAGTAGTTTGGAGAACCGGTAGCGGAAATTCTGACTGGCCCTACCCCCATCTATTCTCTGCCTCCCAAGTCCCAGCTGATCAGGAGAAAATGGGGATTTTGCAGTAACCTTCCCTTGGATTGGGGAGGGAATGGAGATTTTACAGCAGAGGTCTTCAAACTCAGCAGCTTTAAGACTTGTGGGCTTCAATTCCCAGAATTCTCTAGCCAGCTATGACAGCTATGCTGGGTGGAGAATTCTGAGAGTTGAAGTCCACAAGTCTTAAAGCTGCCAAATTTGGGGACTCGTTTTATAGTATCCTTCCCCTGCCACACCTACCAAGCCATGCCATGCCCACCAAGCCACACCCACAGAACCAGTAGTAAAAAAATTTGAAACCTAACACTGTTCCACTGCACATATTACATGTGTTTTTCTGGGATTTTGCAGGGCTGCAGTTTTTATTGATATCTTAGTTTTTATGAGTCTATTCTGGATATGGCAACGTTAGGTGCTAATAGCCACAAGGTTAGAACAGACTTTGTGATCCATCACTGCTAATGCTATATATTCTTGCATTATTAAGCTAAGAAATAGCTCATTCATCGTCTCCTGCCTTCATTCCACATCCTCCTACCTCTCTCTCCATCTATGACTTGTCAAATGGCTTAGTTTTAAATCTAGGTTTAGCAGGCTCTTTCAGAAGATTGTTAGATCCATGTTCAGAACTAGCCCATCTGACAGGTCATAGGGGACAATGAGAGGATGCACTGAGTGAGAACTTGGTTGGCTCCCTCTGGCTTCACTCCACATAGCACAACTACAATCTATTTGTAGGGCAACTCAATTGGTAGATAAATCTGACATTTTAAGCACCTGCTTAGACTTTCTTACTCAATTGAACATTAGGAACTGTTTGTCCACAGGCAGGTGGGAAAAGAAATTTCAGCTCTTTGAAGATCAGGACAGGAAACTGATACCAAGTGAACTATTGTAATTCTGCTTTCTTGTCCTATGGCACGATAACAGAATCTCACAAGCCTGCAGTTTCCCCCTCTCCTATTTTATATGAAACAGAATCAAGATAGGCAATGGTGAAATCCAGCTGGATCTATCCAGCTTGCGCCAACCGGTAGCGCTGGCAGAGGGAGGCTCTGCCCATCCACCAGGACGTCATTACGTCCCGTTTTTGACCCTTTGTGCATGCGCAAAATGTTCTGCACATGCGTAGAAGAGGCACACGCGCATTCCCATTCCCGAACCGTTAGCGAAGGCAAGTGGATTCACCACTGAAGATAGGGAAGTTTCAAGTTTTTTCTTCCCTATCTCTTATCTAAATTGATGGATATATAATAGTCACTGAATTCCCCCCCTTAAAGACATCTCCAAATGTCTTTACAAGAAATCAATCAGGGATAATTTGTCCATTCTTTTCTTTAATCTGAGCTGCAATAAATTAGGAATGGGCAATTAGACAACACAATGAACGTCAGCATACCTTTCTGCCAACCAAGGGACTCCTGGATAATCCTGCACCACTGTCCTCCAGTAGCTCCATAAAAGTACCATGGACTTTTAACTAATCAGCCATTTCTAGGCCAAAAAAAGGGTGGTCTTTCCTTTACAATAATAATCTGCGAACAGGAAAAAAGTGCATAATAGAATAGAATAGAATAGAATTCTTTATTGACCAAGTGTGATTGGACACACAAGGAATTTGTCTTGGTGCATACT
>JANHFM010005510.1:208990-224371 GCA_032468115.1 Grayia smithii | reverse complement strand
ATAGCGTCGTTTTGAGGGTAGGAGTTGAAACAGTTCATGTCCAGGATGCGAGGGGTCTGTAAATATTTTCACTATATAAAATGTGTAAATATTTTCAATATTTCAATATTCAATATTTTCAATATTTCAATATATAAAAACAAAGAGAAAAAAATACACATAGATTGTCCCCCTGGTTGAATATTGATGAATGTATTTCAACAGTAATAGTTCCCCCCCCCCCTTTCCCACTTGCAAAACAGGTCCATAATTTATGGCCTTCTACATCTTTTATTTGCTAAATTACCATATGTCATGAAAAATATTACAAATATGAAAACCTATTATCTATTTTCTGGATTTGTATGTTTGTCTTTTCTTTTTTCTTATTTTTTGTGGGGATTTTGTATTTTAATTTTAGAAATAAAATAAAAAATAATAATTTAAAAAATAATCTGCAAGCAGGATATCTCACATTTTAAGTATGTGATGTGAGATGTTAGTCTACAACAGTGTTTCACAACCTTAGGAACTTGAATATCTGGACTTCAATTCCCAGAATCCCCAACCAGGATGCTAGGCCCATACATCAGGTTGCCAAGGTTGAAGAAATTCTGGTCTACAATAATTACCATTGGCAAGGCGAGAGGAAAAAAAAGAAATTGGATAAGCCAGAGAGAGAGGATGAAAGACATTACAGTATTAGAGTGATCTTGGAAAAGCTACCAACGATTACTACAATCGGGTCAAGATGACCAGTTTCTCCATGCACTTCCCAGGATAGGAATGCAACTGGCTGACATCTAGTTCGCACTGCTGAAGTGCAAAAACACAAAACAGAACAAAAACCGTATTTTGAGATGTGAACTGGGAGTATGAAGGCATTCTCTCCTCTGGCAACATATGTTAGGTCGGAGGCTGCCTCTTCTCGACGGATTTTCCGAAAGCAACTTTCCCGCCTCTTTAGGCAGTTTTAACCAGCAAATCTACTTTGGTTGCTTTAATTACATTTGATCCCGTCGCTGTTTGTCCACTTTAGGCAATGCTTTCCGTTGCTTTCCCTACACCCCCCTCCCCGCTTTAAAAAAAAAACAAACAAACTCCCGGCCGGCTCTTCATACCTTCCTCCTCCCCATCTTTCTTTTTTTCCATTTTCAATATAAGAAAATATACATAGCTCTGAATTGAACCGTTGGAGACCTTGGTGCTCTTAGAGCTCGGTTGTTTACTTGCAGCCGTAGTCGGTAACGAAACGTCTGCAAGCAAACAACCGAGCACAGAGAGCACCAAGGACGTCACAATTTCCCCCTTGTTTTTTTCCCCTTCGTTCCTCCGCCGGTCAGCCAGCCGCCAAATGGGATTTAAATACTCTCTTCGTTTCCTCGGTGCCAAGCACGCCAATTTCCCCAATCCATACGGGTGTAGCCTTCTAGGTGTGGCCCGTTTTGCTACACCTCTAAATCGGCGCAGTAAAGTAGGGCGTGAGTTAAAAACGCAGAGTGATTTGGGTCAAATTTGGATTTCGAACCGGACCTACCTGACATGCTACCTTCTGTCCCAGGAATAGAAGGAGGCGTCTGGAGTGCCCTTCCCTATTTTTGTGTCCGGTATAATCCCCCGAAATTGGGAGAAATTTGAAAGTCGACCCCAATCACCAATGTCTTTCTCTGTCTCTCAGCCACATTGGATCCCTCTTGCTCTGGCAAGTAGAAAGAATGGACTCTTGTATCATCCTGTGTGAGGTGGAACCTTCTTGGGGGAGATAATTTTTATCTGTGGCCCCAAGAACTCTTAGGGTTCTTGTAAGATGTTGTGTGAAAGAAAAATGACGTTGTATGCTTGGAGTGATGAAAGCAGCAGTTGTTCCCCCACAGTAATGAGAGCTATTTGGGTTTTATGTATTTTGTGTGTGTAGATTGTTTAGGGGAGGTAGGGACAGAGTTGTAAGCCACTTTATATTCCTGGGAGGACCGTGAGTTTGCTAAAGTTAAGAGGGAGTAATGGGATATTTGGATAAGATCTGGACTGAAGCTTATCACAGAGATATCTTAAAAGGAATGACCCATTTCTTCCATCTATTCTCCCAGGAATAAAAAAAAGTAGCATACAAATCACTGATTCCTCCCCCCCCCCCAATATATGCTAAATTAAGCTGCCTGATAGGCTATCTCTTCTATCTTGTATTGGTAAAATAGTGCCATTATTAAAAGTATGTAAATTTTAAGGTTTTTTTTAAGTTAATTTAAATCCTTTCTCACGGGTATGAAGATTATTCCCCTCTCCGCTTATGCTTCAGAAACTCGGGAAATTGGAAAACAAAATTAGGGCCTTAATGTACCATGCACTCACTGTAAGTTGTAAAGATAACGTTGAACTTTATTGCTATAATGGGGTCTCTGCACCATAATTCACCTTGGTGTTTTAGGTTCTCTTTGGAAGAATACATAGGCAGACATTGGGGAAATGGCATTTTTTAATAGCTTAAATACTCCTGATGAATCTGAGCAAGTTTGAAATAATTTTAGAGGCAGAAACTAAACAAGTTCCCAGTCCATCCAGTCACTTTCTGTAGCTTCTTCTGGAATTCTAAACAGTTTCTGATACTACAGAAATAGAAAAAGGCAGAAATTCAACACATCCTTAGTAGATTTTCACCTGATGATGATTTGGAAGGTGATCCATTAATATCACTCTTGCGTGCTGGTTTTCCATCCTTCCATTATAGCTACTGTAAATTAATCAGAAAATCTCTATCCAGTACTGAGACAGGCTTCTTTGTAACATAATCATTGTGTGACATCTGGAAGATCATAGACTGCATGCCTTCTGCATTCCATTTCATCCATGCTCAGAATTTCCAACCACAGCATTTGATTTTAAAATGTTACCTTATGAGAGTAAGAATAATAATAATAAAAGATCTTTATCTTCAAGGGATATGAAAGCAGGGCAGTAACTCCCTCTCAAAAGCAGATGTGCAGGGCAGTAATAACGTGCCTTCTCATTTTCTAGTCCATGTTCCTAATCTGAAGGACACAGCTTGCATGCCACATGGCTAAAATAGCCCAGTCCCCTTAGGTATAGTACAAGTAGAAGCCTTTGTACCATTTTTAGGTGGTGTTGAACATTCCCTCCCCAATTTGTGTTTTTAAGGAATTGGAGACACACAGTCTTGTCCTCAAAAGCCAAGAAAAAATAGGGCACCTCTGGTTAAGAAGCAGTGGTT
Organism: Grayia smithii; assembly: GCA_032468115.1. Classification (NCBI taxonomy): domain Eukaryota; kingdom Metazoa; phylum Chordata; class Lepidosauria; order Squamata; family Grayiidae; genus Grayia; species Grayia smithii. The sequence goes on along the minus strand of JANHFM010005510.1, from coordinate 221,166 downwards.
TATATGCTGCTGGTCTTTTTCCATTTTCCATAGAGTCATAATTTCCATATGGATCATACGTAATAGTTTAGTATATACTGGACAACTGTAAAGATCTCCAAAGTGACACTCAGGTTTCATGTTTGGATATTTTACTAAATATAATGACATTAGAATACAATATAATGACAATATATTTCATCGTTTTCTCCAGTTCCAAGCAAATGTTTACTAAATAAAATGATGTAAATTGCATCCTTTGTATTGTGATCCCTGTTAAGTATTTAGGTCTTTAGTTCTGAGCAAATGTTTATGAAATGATGTAAATTGCATCCTCTGTATTGTGACCAATTAAGTACTTAGCTGTAGGGTGAATAACGATCTCATTAGTCTTTAGAAGTGAAATATGTAACATAAAAACAGAATGGTCTGATTAAAGAGAAAGATCAGTATTATATCTGTATGTTGCTTTTAATGTTTTCATGTATTTAGTTTGATAGTTTTACTGTTGTTTTTATTCTGTTTTGACTTTTGATTGGGAGCTGCCCAGAATTGGTTATAAGATAGCCAGCTATATAAATGTAATAAATAAATAAGTAAATAAATAAATAAATATTTTTATATATCATTTAATAATTTCCAGTGTTGGAGGGTCGCTATTGTCCTAAGGAGCAAAAAAGTCAGGAATCTTTTCCAACTAACAAATTTTAATAAAAAGCATAAGCGTTTGTGAATGGAAAAGGTGCTGCTACATTCCTGATTTTTTGCCACCATTGACCAAGCCAGCTATCCTATAATGTCTACAATAAGTTATTGTAAAGGATAGTCTGTTAATATAAATAACCCATTGGACGCTGTTTAGAAATAACTACAGTATAAAGTACCTTATTATGGAAGGTACATAAATATTAATTTTATTCATAAAATTACATGAATAAAATTGCTGAGGTAGCTTCATTTTCATGCTATTACTTTTTTTTAAAGATTCTTTTGATTCATCTCAACATAACAATAGTTCCACGTTCCAAATCCTCTTGTTTAGTCTATAGGTCATCTTTTGAGCGAGCCAAAGGCACATGTGCTAATAGTTAGTCAAATAGCTACTGTACGCCAAAGTCTGCAATGAAAAAATACACCCTTTTGCTTACGGTGCCTAAAAGAGTAAAAGAAAAAAAAAAAGAACAATAATGTTCGCATTATAATTCTTGTGGCTTACAGATGAAATACTTCATGCAGTCTTTCTTCCAATAGTTTCCAAAGGGTGATTCCTACTTATAAAACAAACTACCCCATCTTGCTCTAATATGCATTTGGCAGGAACTTAACAATTTAGACAGAAAGACCTTCCCATTGTCCAGTTGGATGCATTTCCAAGGCAATGTGTTATAATACAGCTAAAAATATTTTAGAGACCAAGTGCAATTCAAATGATTTTCCCTTTCTTAATATAAAAATTTGTAAAAATTACAAATCAGGGAAAACTGTTTCATTCCCCCCCAAAAGATTTTTAAGAGATATTATCAGTTGGTGATGTAATGCCTAGACTTCCATATTTTAATTTTAGAAATGTTTATTCCATCTTTACAATAGCTTATTTATTGATTTATCGAAGTTGGAGATCGCCAGTTTTCCTCACACTTTAGGCCATGATATACAAAGATAAAAATAATACCAGTGTAAATAATTATAGAGATAATGATATGGTCAAACTATTCTTAATAAAAGCTACAAACAAATACTGAATTTTATATATTTTTTTAATTTGTTTCTCTGTACTCTGCTGAGCTTAGCTGTAATTTCAACTTTTAAATGAACCCTCCAATTCATTTATGAGGCATGTGTTCCAAATTGTAACTGAAGGCAGCTAGAAGTCATTTTAAAAAAGGTGGTGGGGGAGGGAATAACTAAATGGTAAGAAATAAAACATCAAGTACCCTGTGAATTCAGAAATATGTTTCTCCTGACCTGGGTAAGAAATGCTTGGCCTGCTTGAAGAAGATGGCTGAGAAGCAGGGAACCCTTTAAAACCTGGGGGCAAACCAGGGGTGAAATCTACTTACCTTCCCTACTGGTTTGGAAGTGCGGGCTCCGTGCGTGTCATATGCAATTTTGGACCCTCTGCGCATGTGCAAAGCTTCTGCGCATGCATAGAGGGTAAAAAACAGGTTACTTCCTGGTTAAAACCAGGAAGTAACGACATATGGGTGGGTGGGCAGAACCTTGCGCTGCCGCTGCTACTAGTTCTCTGAACCATGCACCACCGCCGCTACCAGTTCACCCGAACTGGTGCAAACCAGTTGCATTTCACCCCGGGGCAATTCCTCATTAAGTATAGGTCCTCCCATAGATGTCAGCAACTCCCATAAAGATTTCAAATCAGGCCAGCCACGAAGGCAAGGGGTGTCAAAAAAATAAAGACGGTAGGACATGATTCTACAATCAAATCTCCATCTTGTCTGTATTGGAATTTCAAATAGTGACATGGCTGAGTCAATAGTCTGACTTATAATATGGCAGTTTATTCCTGAAATCAGACTTGAAGGAAAAATGACCAGTTTTTCATTAAAAAAAAATCCAAAACATTTTTTAAAGGTTGTTGTCCTATTTTTCTTATGGAAACTTTTTTTCCATGAAAATTATGAGTATGTGAGGTGATAGGTAGCCTTAGGAACAGGCATTTTAACTGTACCTTTAATTACAGCTCTCCACTGCACTAAAAAGAAACCTATAGTAGCTTGAAATTACACAATAATCTTTCTATGAATGAAATTCTGGCTCACTGTACTTTCACTATTCACAGAAAATGATATATAATTTTAGATATGTGTATGCAATCTTGCACATATTGGACGGGGTATACCTCAATTCCTATTCTACAAAAGATAAGGAAATCTCACACAGACCTTGCCAGTTGGATATAATATGATACATGTGATGAAGGGGTGCAAAGAAACCTCTTTCAGTTTGCAACCTGCTGATTCTGAATCCTAGGTACACTAGTCCTTGATTTACAACTGGTCACTTAGCAACTTTTTGAAATTACAATGGATTCTCCTCAGAAGATACTTAAGACCAGGGTTCTGAAATTCTGATAGACAGGTCCTCCCCATGGCCATATGCCTGTATTGCAGGCACTCTGCAACCAGCCTGCAAGAGCCGTGGTGGCGCAGTGGTTAGAATGCAATACTGCAGGCTACTTCTGCTGATTGCTGGCTGCCAGCAGTTCGGTAGTTCGATCCTGATCGGCTCAAGGTTGATTCAGCCTTCCATCCTTCTGAGATAAGTAAAATGAGGACCCAGATTGTTGGGAGAAATATGCTGACTCTAAACTGCTTAGAGAGGGCTGCAAAGTACTATAAAGTGGTATATAAGTCTAAATGCTATTGCTATTGCTATTTATGGTCATTTGCAGACATATGACTGACTTCCATAGTTTTTGCCAAAAAAGGACATTTGTTTCCATTGCAAGCAATGGGTTTTCTTAACAACCACCACAAAAAAGGGTCATAAAAATGGATTGTTGATATAATGATCCACTTTACAACTATCATGCTTTTTATCTATCCATTATGGCCATAAGTCAAGGACTACCTCTACACTGATCCTTTAACACCGCAGGGGGAAAAAGGCTACTTGTTTTTGGAACACAAAATAATGGCAAGAACAGAAATGGCAATTACAGAACAGAAACTATAGCATGCATTATATAAATTGGCCTTTAATGGAAATAAAATCTAGTTTATTAATAAATTCTTCTGGATATATGACAATAATGCTTTTTATTTAATAGCTTCCTGGTGTTTACCAAATGATAGTAAAAACTTTTTTTTAACAATGTGTCTCAGATCACTCACAAAATAGCAAGGCAATTCTAATAGTCATGCTTAACCACTGAGAATATATTTGCGTGCGATTATGAGTCTGGTTTTGATCCCCATGTGGAAACTGAAAAACAGGCCAAGAGTATTTTTCCACAATATTCATGATTCTATAGATATTAGATGCAACCTTCTGGACAATAATTAGAAGAAGTTTAGGGCACTCCATCTATATCAGGCTGCCAAGTGCTGCAAAATCATGGAACTCTTTTTTTTCAGTCTGGTTTTGCAACTATACAACACCTGGGTCCCAATCACATTATCCAGTTGCCAAACAGCCTCCTGTTAACAATTTGAGAGGTGAAAGGACAGATAAGTCGCTTGAGGAATGGTAAAGCAACTGACTATGACCACATCCCTCTAGAAATAATAAAACAACAATGTTGACTGTTGGACCTGGATTTTGGCTTCCTTCTTCCCATTTTTTGACCGTTCTAGGCAGTTTCCAGAAATCTACCACCTGGTAATGATTGTACCAATGTATAAGGTTGGACCAAAATCTGCTTTGGTTAATTATCACACAATTGCCTTCTTAATTCTAACTGGGTTTCAAATCCCGGTGCTACCGGTTCAATATCGGGAGCGCGCAGCGCTTCTGCGCATGTGCAGAGCATTTTTGATGATGTCTGGGTGGGTGGGCAGAGCCTCCCACCACTACCGCTACCGGTTCGTCCCAACCGGTAGCAACCAGTAGCAACTGCACCATACGATAAATACATAGACTGGAAAGATAAGGAAATTTTTATCTACAGTAATATTATTGTGAACCACTGTAACAGTGTGTGAGAAAAACCTTCAGATGGAAGGGGGAGATATGTTGCCTAGTGGATGGTTAGATAAAAGGGTATAGCCCAGTGGTGGGTTGCTCCCGGTTCTGTCCGGTTCTATAGAATAGGTAGCAGTGACGCTGTGATATCACCGAACTGGTTCTATAGTCCCGGACCGAAGCCCCCCCCGCGCGCCCGTACTTACCTGTCCCTGCACGCAGCGCACGGAGCGCGCTTGCACGCATGCGCAGGAAGCTTTTTCGAGCTTTTTTTTGCTTAAAAAAGCTGTGCATGCGCAGGAGCGCCCGTTCGGCGCACGCACACGTGAAGCACGCACGCGCACGCTCTGCATGCGCTCTGCACATGCTGACCACGCGCCAACCAATTTATATTTTCAGATTTGCAAGATTTTTCTAATGTAGCTTTAGAATAAAGTAGATTTAGCTCAATCTGGTTGTGTTTCCTGTCTGGATCTACTTGGTAAGGCTGACAGCTGCTTAGGACTATCTTGTGTTAGATAGGCAGTCATATAGGTTTAAAAATAAATAAATTAGTGCAGATGAACCAATGGATTTAGAAAAGACCATTGTATAACTGATCAGTGCCAGACTTTACAACATCTGATTGCCAGTTACATAAAGGTGACCAAAGGAAACCCTTTTTGCCACATTTGTAGATTTTCAGACCGCTTTAGTTCCCACAAATATGGATAAACCTTGATAAAAACCTGAGGCCTCTTCCGTAGATAGTTGTCCCTGTTCTTTTATCAGTAGCCTTTATGACAGGAATTAGTTGCAGGTAAAGTATCATTCACAAAAAATATACTCTTTCAATACAAAGCAAAATTGGGTTCTATTTTGGCTCTATTTTTGTTTAATTTTTACGTTAATTCTCTGATTTTGGTTTTACACTGCCTTGTACCAGTAGTTCCCAATTTTCTTTTGTTCATTATCCAGAACCGCTTATCAGAAAGTCCTTTTCCCCCAATATAGTAAACCAAATATAGTAAAACCAAGGGTGGGCTACTGGGGGTTCACAGGAGTTTGGGAGAACCTAAGAGAGAACCTGTCCAAGATTCTGTGCAATTCGGAGAACCCCCAAATCCCACTCCTGGCTGGCCCAGTCCACGCCCCCCCCCCCCTCCCAGAAGTCCCCACATGGCCCATTTTGGGTGCAGATAAGTGCAGGGTGCACATGGAGGCTTGGGAAGAATGAAAAACAGGAGTACCAGAAGTTTGGGGAGGCCAGAAATGGACCTGTTTCCGGCCTCCAGAAGGCCTCTGGAGCCTGGGGAGGCCATTTTTGCCCTCTTGGAGTCTCCAGGAAAGCCTCCCCAGAAAATGTCCCCCTCACCCACCATGGTGCAGGAGGCCAACTAGGCCATGCCCACCATGGCCAGGCCCACCCAACAACCAGGCAGAGAACCCCTTGCTAAAACTTTTGAAGCCCACCCCTGAATAAAACCCTTTAAGTCAAATTAAATGACTTTGTAAATAGGTAATGAATTTATGTGTCATTACCCAAAGGAAAGTTGCTTTTTACCCAATTTTAGTTAATTTATCCAAATTCAGGTTTAGGAAGCACTGCCTTATATAAAGGTCATTAATTCTGGCCAATTGAAAGATGCCCTAGAACAGGGATGGCGAACCTTTTCCTCACTGAGTGCCGAAAACAGAGCACTTCGCAAGTGCTTGCACTCATCAGGGCTGCGACCAGGAAGAGGAGCTGCCCAGGGGACATGCCTGCACACAGATAAGGTACTTCTGGTTTCTGGTGCGGTTTCTGGCACACATGTGCCCACGCCGATCAGCTGGCCAGCACGCATTCTCACTCCAGAAAATGGAAGACAGCTCTTCTGGTTTCCTGCACTGCCACATGCACAAAGGCCAGCTGACTGGCACGTGTGCATGCACGCCAGAAACCCGGAATAGGAATGGGCAATGCCGCGCACACCAGGTGACATGGCTCAGCGTGCCACTTCGGGCACACATGCTATAGGTTCGCCATCACGGCCCTAGAAGCTGGCAAAAATATCTTTATAGACTTATTCCTCCTAAAGTAAGAGCATTGATAGTACTTTGTTTTGATGTGGTGCACACAACAGCTTTACAGGGCCAATGTCTCTGAACAATTTGCTCATGTGGTCCTAGAGAGGAGGAAATAGTTATTCAGGTCCTAATATACATCCAGAATTCTAGAGACACACTTTTTTTCAGTTGTTCTATTGATTTTGTTACAGTATCCATGTAGATTGGCCTCCTTCATTTTTCTTTATTCTTTATAGCTCATTTATGGCTGCTATAAATCATGAAGTAAGGTTGCAATGTTTTGCTATCTTGCTTTTCAACAGTGCAGTAATATATCAGGATTTAATCTGTTGGGATATATTAATTTTGTATTTTGAATTGTATTATTTTTGGTTGATTTGTAATCATAATGCACTAAATATATATATATAAATGTATGTAACAGTAGGGGGGCCAGAGAGAGAGAGAGAATATATGCGTGCACTAAATAGTTTCATATATCTAAGAATTTGCAGCTTTTCTCCCCCTTTTTATTAGTTCTGAGGTCAAGCCATGCCTTTTTACCAGAAACAGAGAGCAGATTCTATTGTGCTGTGTAATAGTCATGGAATGCTGAGAAGTCTAATACTTTATAGAGACGTGTGTGTGTGTATGTGTGTGTGTGTGCGCACGTGTATGTATAGTTAGGATAATATGCAGGTAAATATGTCATCTCTTTTCTCCCTCATGCAATTTACCACAGTGGAAAATAACATAGGACAGAAAATAACTGGGACAAGTGTTGCAATTGGGATCTGAATTAAAAAAAACCATTCTTATAAAGCATATCATTTTGCTGTTTGATGATGGACTATAGAGTTTACATTGGACAACTGTTTGGGGGATTCATCTTGTGCCTGATTACAGGAGCTGGTTGTTTGGTATGTCTGCTATTTCGGCTTCACTGCACTCAACTGTCACCAACTGAGATGTCAGATTTTTTGTGGTACAATGACATCAGAGTTTTGAAAAGGAATCTGAGACCACTAGGTATATTCTCTGTCACCATGTTGGAATCAGCCGTTCCTGGCCTCCCTTGCCAGAACAAACTTGTCAGGTTAAGCATGAAACTAACATTCTACAGTTTTCTCTCTCTCTCCCCTTCGTCCATCCTTTATCTCTTGATTCTTATTCTCATGCCTACAAGATCACTGTAAGTTACTTATACAGAGTTAGGTCCACTGTATTTTACTATTGTAGTAACTTCACAACGTCACTGCTACCGGATCACGTGAACTGGGCCGAACCGGAAGCAACCCAAGACTGAACTGGCCCATGAACTCACAAGTATAATCACATCTTAAAGTAGCAGACAACAAACCATTTTTTCTTCCTGCTTTATCACACTCTGCTTTCTTTCTTGGTCAGATTCCAGCCCCAGGTTGGATCAATATCATAGGTTATATTCATGGGTGGGTGGTGGGTGGGGGTGGGTATCAGAAAAAAAAAACCCACTTTATTTTAAAGCTAAAATAACTAAAGACAAATTTAAACTGGTTATATTGTGGGCTAGAGATGAGACAAGTCCATCATCAGAAGAACATTTACAAACGGTCATCATGGCATCTTCGTGCTGTGGTTATGGGAGATGAGAGTGAAGCCAAGGTCCATCATGTGTATAATGTGCCATCGTCTCATATATGTGTTCATGGCTACATCTGCCACATAAATCCTGCTAGGAAATTCTGTATCTTTGTCCTATTATTTTGCCTCTTCCGTGAGCTGAAGGCTTGAAGTATCTTTCCATCTCCTAGTGCCTTTTGCCAGAATTTTTAAGACAAATGGGATTGCAGCTATCTTTGTTTTAAACCATGTGCTACATCTGTCTGAGTTTGTTAAGAGCAATATAAACTAAGGAGAAAAATCTCGCCAGAAGCCCTAAAGGTTATAATTTAACATCACTATTGCTTCAAATGACTCCACTTTGGCTGCTGTGTGCTTCAAAATAAACCAAGATTTCCTTGGGAGTGTGCCACAGATCCTTCTCCTTTGACCTCCATTAATCACTCTTTCATAAACCCTAGCAAGCATCTACTAATGTTCTTCGAGTGGATCAATGGTGCTACGTACTCACCGACTTCTAAAATGTCTTAATCCTTTTTGGTTCACTAAGTTTTTTACACTCTGTTGTAATTAGGTTTGTCGTTGGATTTCAGCAGCAGGACTGCAGAGATTTCCAACATCTGCGAGATCACTTAAGGAGCTGTATCCTGCATGCTGTTACATGTATAAGTAGCCTTATTGCCTTTAGAGAGGGCATGCCTGGCCCCGTACACTACACATCAAAAAGAAATGAATTTATAAATTACTTAGAAATGCAGCAGTGTTTTTTAGATTTCCTGTCTTTCCCCTGTGCCTTGCCGAATGTATTTTATGTCTTTTCCGCTGCCTTCTCATTTACTTTGGGTGTAGGACAACACTATACTTGGTCTATGTGACCTGGAATCATTCCAGAGCTGAGGCCAAAAGTCAGAATCAAGGGATATATGCAAACCATAGACCTGGTTGCTCAAAGAACATAACCTTGAAGTTTCTTAAACAGCTCTTTCTCTCAAGGATAGTCTAGTATTCAAGCTGAGCTAATGGGTGGGATCAGTGCAGAACTAGATGCTGAGAATGTACTTTAAGTTTTTGGTTTTTATAGCTCAAGGTCGTAGAACCAGTGGTGGGCTGCTGTTGGTTTGGACCGGTTCGGGTGAACCGGAAGTTCCGGCAATCAGCTGGCCCTGCCCCCCCACCCTATCCTGTCCTATATTTCCTTCTTTCTGGCTCAGCTGATTTCCACACCTCCGCTGTTCTACTTACTGGGGCTGCCTTAGAAGGTAAGCAGCGGAGCTTCAAATTGCTGTATTTTGAATGCTGCGTGCAAGCACATTAGGCACAAGTGCTCACAGAACTGATTGTTAAACCGGTTGCAGCTCACCACTACATAGAACCTCCAGCCTTCTAGTGATGGCTGAATTACAGCTCCCAGTAGCCTCCTGGTTAATGGGGATGGATGCTAGGAGCAGTGGTTTCGGCACTATCTGAAGAGTAGCATGCTCACCATCCTTTGTGAAATTTCATTGTGTGAAGTCGTTGCATACAGACTGTCTTCTAGTCTTGGTAGTTTTGGACAATAGCAATAGCACTAAGACTTATATACTGCTTCACAGTACTTTTACAGCCCTCTCTAAGGATGGAAGGCTGAGTCAACCTTGAGCCTGGTGAGATTCCATCTGCCAAACTGCTAGCAGACGGTGATCAGCAGAAGTAGCCTGCAGTAATGCATTCTAACCACTGAGCCACCACGCCACTACGGAGAAGGTAGCAATGAAAGATAATCAGAAGAAATAGAAGCAAACAATTGGAAGTCTGAGGCAGACTTAACATTAGGGTGTGAAAACAATATTTTCTGTCACCCAGATATACTAGCAAATATATAGGAAATGAACAAATATGAACCTCACTGAATGAAAACAACACAATTTTCATAGATGCATATGTAACCGCTTGGGATAAATTGTTGATCTTGAAACATCCCACATAGCTGTTTCTGATCATTAAATGTGGGCGTTAGGTAGCTGTAAGTTATTTCTCATGTTAGGGAGAGCACGACCAGTTTACTGTATGTTGTAGCTACATATACAATGCAGCAATATAAATTACACATTGATAAATTATTATTTCTGTTCGACCTGCGCAGTTCAATATTCATGGAAGCTACTAATATTTCTCTTTGTTGTTTGAATTTACTGATTATAAGAAAACCATCATGAGTGGCAGGGGTGGGTTCTACTTACCTTTACTACTGATTCTCTTCCTGCACGTACACGCGTGTAATTTGTGTGTGCGCGCGCTTGCTTCGCTCACACGCACGCCTAAAGCGCTCTACCACACATGCACAGCAACTTTTTTTCAAGGAAATACCTCAAAACGAGCACTCTGTGCATTCGCAGAGCGCTATTTTTGGGTTTTTTACAGGAAAAAGGTAAGTTCGGGCATGCAGGTGGGCCTGGGTCCGGGCCGCAGAGAACCGGTTCAGTGACATCACAACATCACCGCTACTGGATCGCACGAACCGGACCGAACCGGGAGCAACCCACCACTGATGAGTGGAGAATTGTAATAACCCTGAATTAATAAACTCAGTAACTCTTCTGTAGTTGGTTTTGTTACAAAGTCAGGAATGCCAACTATTTCTTTCTGGAGTGTTAAAAAGGTCCTATTTTATTCCATTCTACTCCTAGCCAGTTCATGACTCGTATCAATATAAATGTAATCTAATATTTGAGTAGGGAGGTAAGGATAAGGCTGTGGTAACCAAAAAAATATGCTTAGCCATAAATATTGTAGAACTGCCTTCCTGCACTCATTCATCATTCCACACTCCAGTAAAAAGAAAGGTTATAGCAAACTATTTGATGCACAGCTCAGGAATGCACTACAAAATAAACTGACATTTTCAATTTGACCTTAGGGAGCATTTCTTGGTGTTCCATCGCTTTTTTTAAACAGAAATTTATGTATTAAAGATACAATAGAATCACCATAAGTTGTTGTATGTTGGCAAGGAGATAACTAAAGACCTTAAATACACATTTTTAGGCTCACAATCAGTATTTGAAGACATATGTTCTTTTAGCCGTATCTTGTCCTGAGTTACTGGAATTTCTTAATCAATGCTAATCTTGCATTTTTAATTGCCACCTTTCCTATACTCTCCTAATTAATTGGTGTTTGAGTTCAGATTATGGAAGTAACAAAATGGTTTAGTGCAGTGGTAGGCTACAATCGGTTAAACAACTGGTTTGTGATTGTGCGCGCTTTGCGCATACATGCACACACTCCTAATGCTCTTGTGCACAGCATTCAAAATACAGCAATTTGAAGCTCAGCTGCTTACCTTCTAAGGCAGCCCCGGTAAGTAGAACAGTGGAGGCGTGAATCAGCTGAGCCAGAAAGAAGGGAATATAGGACAGGATAGGGGGAGGATGGGTGAGCAGGGCCAGCTGATCGTTGGAACTACTGGTTTGCCTGAACTGGTTCAAACCAGCAGCAGCCCACCACTGGTTTAGTGTTGCGTGATATGCTAATGTCCTGAAAAAAGATATCAAATGTTCATAATTATTTGTATTGTCAAATACCTTTCAGAGACTTCTAACAAGCTAGTAGTATCAATAGCTTTATATAAATATAAGGATCATTCATCATCTCACATAAATATACTGTGCGTATATCTTTTGGGAATGGGAGATACTTGAGATTGAGAGATATTTGAGAGTTTTTGAGAGAAATGGTATAAAATGTTTTAAACAAATTTTCAAAAAGACAATGTTTTTATGTTCACGTTCAGAGAATTGAGAGATTCCCAAGTGATCATCTCTACAGGATTTTCATGAATAAGTGACTGATGAAAAACAGTTACCATAAATTCTGGCGTATAAGATGACTTTTTAACCCATTAAAATCTTCAGATAAGTGGGGGGTCGTCTTATATGCCGGGT
>JANHFM010005510.1:107587-118566 GCA_032468115.1 Grayia smithii | reverse complement strand
GAGTTGAAGTCCACACGTCTTCAAGCAACCAAGGTTGAGAAACACTGTGCTAGATCCTTCTCTAACAGGCTGAGGAAACAATGCAAATACCATCTTAATAAACCAGTAAAATCATGAAGAGATTCTGAAACATAAAATATTACTAAAGCAAAATGGCATCTGGTTTTTACTTAACTTCTGTAAGATTTGTGTTGAAAAGCAGTGCTTATGATGGAACTGCTAGATATATTTCTTTCAAGAACCAAAACCAACAAATTTGATTAGGTTTCTATTTGGAATAAAGATAATGTATGAGTGAAGTGTTTTGCCTTTGATATATTATAGTATTTGCTAGTGTGTTGCTGTAGTGAAAGATTTAAGAACTGGATGTATTTATAAAGAAAAATTCCTAGTATATACAAATACAGGTGTCATGTTAATTGTAGGTTTTGTTCTGTGACTCCTTTGTTTTTTATATGAAAAGATCTCCTTTCCCCAGTATTATGTGAAAATCATATCTTTCTAATATAGTTCATCAACAGTTTGGCTCCTCCATTGAGTGCTTGTCCAAGGCAGGGTAACAAGTAGACTTTGGGTCACATGTAGGTCCTAGCTTTAATCTAATGTTTTTATAACCTCAACATCACATCACTGAAAACCAACCTGTGACGAATTGCCAATTCACAATGGTGATTTTGTTTTGGCATTTCTTGTAAAATAAGGATGAAAATATGGTACTCAGCCTTTGTTTCAGTTAGTGGCCCAAATTGTATATAAACCGCTAAAATTTTCTGAAAAATAAGCTGCAAAATTTGGCTGTACCTCATCCTTTATTATCATTGCCCCGTTAAAAAAAGCAGTTGGTTTCTACTGGTCAAAAACACAAGAGTTTATAATATTCTTTGGGAACCATATAATAAAAAATATACGGAGCATGTGAGGCTACTGGCAGGCTTGTAACAAAGGCTGAATTTAACATGGTGATGATTTTCATGGACATTTTTATCTACACCGAGAACTAATTTCCCTTTAGGGCCTTTTTTTTTAACCTAAAGGCAACAAGACATTTAGAAACTACTCCATGAAGTAGGATTAGAGAGATCTTTTAATCACCATGTAATTCAGAATGCCTAGGATTACTCAAGAGGTCAGTTATGGGAGCTCTGCAATTATGCTGTCTCACCTGTATTTTTACTCTTTGAATCACCTACAGAGAATGTAGATAATTCTGAATTTGCCTTAGAGGATACTGTAATGTTATAAGTTGGCTAGAATCATTTAAAACAGAGTCCCAAATCATTTTTCATTTTAGTTCGTTTCGGATAACAAATCCCAGACTTCTCATTCAACCTGCCTAGATTTGTTGGGAATTTGGGGGCATTGAAGTTGCAATTCACCTGGAATAAGCTAAATTTTTTCTTAATAAAAAAATAATAATCCCTACTTAAGAGCAGAAAGTTGGCACCAAACCAATAGCATATGGAGGAATAGAGACTAGCAGAGAGGTATGAAAAAAATATAACATGCAATATTGGCAGGGAATTCAGTGACAAATTTGGAAATACTGAAATAGACTGACACTTTCGATGGTGAATAAATCTCTTTAATGGTTGTAGATTTAGACTATAAAGACCTGATATGGAACCACCATAGGGTAGAAAAGATTAACAGAGACCTAAATATCTCAAGGATTGGATGCCTGTAACTCTGTTCAATGACACTCATATTTTCCTTCCTTTTTGGAAAAAGAGTTAAAAAAAACCCACCCTTTCAGAGTTCCCTCTTTCTAATAGTCTGTGTTTTGGAACCTGTGGGCATGCGAGATAATGAGACTTCAGGAAGTTCTTCCATAGACTTCTGAACAGATTGCTGAAGTTCTGTGTTGAATTCCATCTGGTATTTTTATTTTGCTGTGTGATTGATACTGACCTCCTTTAGTTATTCTTAATTAATCATCAATTAATCATTCTTTAATTAATCATTTTCAATCATAATTATAGTATTCATTGAACTTTGGAGGATTTAATGAACCTGTTTTTATATTTCTTCAAACTATTCCCAACAGGAGGGAATGGGATAGCTTCTAGCATCATCCTTTGAAGCTGGGTGGCCCAGGGCTTATTCTTCAATTGCAAGCTTTATTTTTTCAACCCAGTTAAGAGAGTTTTTAGGGAGCCCTATTGACCCTAGGTAGAAAAACCGAAGGGAGGCCAGGCCAGTTGGTCTCTAGCACACTAAGTGGTGGCAGCTGCATTGCAAACACACAACTCTGATAAAGTAGACAGAACCAGGATGAAGCCCGACCAGCTGAAATGTTAGTTAGAAAGCCTAAGAAGCCTAATCCATCTTCCTTAGACCACTGATTATTACAAAGTTTTTAACACAGGAAAAAAAAATGCAGCACAAAAAGTTTTGCAAATTATGGTTCATTTTATGCCATTCACACTTGCTGGAATAAATGCTACATATTTGACATTTAAACATTAAATTCATAATGTGCAATACATTTCTCATCTTCCTTAGGGAATGCTTATTGAAGGACCTCCAGGACCTCCAGGACCACCCGTAAGTATATGCTTTCTAAATATAATCTAAATAAAATGATTGATACTATTAACAAAAATAGTTGCGTAACTACTTCAGGGCTCATATGCATATATAGCATAAATTTTCATTAAGTACAGATTGTTCCATCTGGAAATGATGTTGTTTACCTACCTGTGTGCTTTTCTTTCTGTTGGGCAACCATTACTACCCAGACATTCTGCCAGTCCTTGATCAAAATTGTTCCTAATCATTGTCATAAAAAGTTATTTAGGATAATTAATATATATAGATATATGTTGTCTTTATTTATAGGGTCTTTCGGGCCCCTCTGGTATGCAAGGCCCCATTGGTCCTCCTGGTGACCCCGGTGATAGGGTAAGTAAGTCTCCATGGGTTGTAAGTGAGTAGCCCAAGCATGCCAGATTGAATGGTTGGGAAAGTAAACAATTGTTAAGGAAGCACAACTATTTTGTAATTTCTCACTATAGCTTAAATTAATACTCTTGTGTTTTGCAAAACCATTACCGTTATATAAATAAAATGCTTTCATTCTGATAATGAATTCAGGTGTTTTAGTTGACCCATTTCAGGTCAAATTTGACACTCTTCTAATGAGAAATAATGAGATTTTTAGAGGTTTTCCAGGACAATGTTAGATCCTTTTTGTCGCTGTGCAGATAGGACATGCAAGGCCTTGGGTCTAAATTCTGCCACCTAAAGGTCGTCTCATAGAGATGGTGGAGGAGATGGGACATCCTGAAGGCTTCAGATTCTCTAGGTCTCCCGAAAACAAGTCCACATTACTGAATATGTTCAGGGTGACTGAATGTAAAGGAAAAAGTTGTTATCAGTGGTGCAAATGAAAGTCGGAAGACAATCTCCATTATCTAGCTTTAATGGATTGCCCAAGTCAGATTAGCAGATGTCTTGTTATTTCTGGGTGACTTTTAGTGATAACAGGTGGATGAACTGGAAATGCAGCTGGCTTTCTCTTTCTGTTTATTTTGCTTGCTATTACATCTGAAGGATAACTGTTCACATCTCTTGAGATAAGAGATATCTGAGGCCTTGTTATTAGTCTTCTGGTAGAACAGATTAGTACAGGTTAATCCATTTGCCCTTCCTGACTTCCCACTTAATCTTAAATATTAAACACAATTTTTTTAGCATGGTAAGTCTGCGCCAGTCTTGTTCCCATCATGTCTCTTCTTTGCTTTGTCTTCTGTGTGCTGTAATTGTATTGCAGCATTTTGAGATTTCCAATACATGATGATACCTTAAGGGCAGAATTGCATAGATCTTTGGATATTATGGGCATAAAACCACATGTGTATGTAATGATATTTCTGCAACAATCCACCAATTTATCAAATATAAAATTGGACTGAAATGACAATATCAAAAGCAAGGAAGCTCAACATTAGCTTCGGCAACTGAAGCCATTAGTGTGCAATCTGAAAAAAGAATACTTTATTAACTTATGTTGTCTAGACATTTAGAAAGTTTCTCGAATCTTCCTACAACTTTTTCAGATAATGAAGTGATAAGCGCTAGGTCACTTTATCCTAGATATTGAAGGAACATGGGAGATAAATCATTGCTAATCTCACCCTTTCCATGCTGTTTCACACTATAATTTTTTATTCTGAATGTATCTCCCGGAGTTGTATATTCATACTTATTTATGTACTTGATGCTATTCTTGCAAAGAATATCCTAGATGAGTTTATTTTCCCCTCAAAATTCTGCATTGTGTACAGGTAGTCCTTGACTTACAACAGTTCACTTAGTGACTGTTTGAAGTTACAATGGCACTGAAAAAAGTGACTTGTGACCATTTCTTACACTTACAACCATTGCAGCCTCCCCAGGGTCACGTGATTTACATTCGAATGCTTGACAACTGACTCACATTTATGACGGATGCAGTGTCCAGGGGTCATGTGATCACCTTTTGCAACCTTCTGACAAGCAGAGTCAGTGGGGAAACCAGATTCATTTAACAGCTAATTTACTAATTTAATTTAACAACTGTAGTGATTCACTTAACAAATGTGGCAAGAAAAGTCATAAAATGGGACAAAACTCACGTAACAAATTTCTCACTGAGCAACATCAATTTTGGGTTCAGTTGTGGTCGCAAGTTGAGGACTACTTGTAGTTTGTAACAGTGTTGTGTGCAGTGCCAATGAAATAAATTTAGGATATGATAATGTATGTGCATGTAGATAGCAACTGAAGTGATTAGGGAAGCTTTGATTAATGTATGTGTGAGTACAATCTGATTTTTAATTTGTACCCTGGCATATGCCTAAAATGCTGATTTAATAATTTAAGTAATTAAAAAGTATTCTCAGAACATAGACATTTTAACATTACCTTTGTGAACATTAAAGAAAGCTTAGTCAGCTGTTTGCAATAATGATTTGCCAACTTCTTCTAGGAAGCTATTCATAATTGTTTTGAGACGTTTTGCTCTTAAGCATATGTGCGTTTTATTCTTGTGGTTTATAACTATTGAGAAATCTATTAACATCAATTTTGACATAAAGATGTTAGAAATGCTTGAATGTAAACTTTCTTAATTTGCATTTCCTGAATCCAGATTTGAACCAGAACACACATTAACAAATGTTGCCATATATTTCACAACTTTAAAACTAAACAAAAATTATTTTAAAAGATGGAAACACATATACTGTATTAGAACAAGATGTAAACATGCTTATATGTGGGAAAGCACTCACAAAATACACATGTTCCTGGAATCCATATACAAAATGAAGAGGAAAATGTAGACAGCAGTGTGTGTATTAAAAGAAACATGCACAAATGTATGTATACAATGTTCTGGAAATTTTAATTAAAAAACTACAGAAATGAGATGAACGTAAGATGGGATTTCAATCATTCTACTTTTCAATTTGCAACTGTAGTAATTAAACATGCTCTAAGATGTTTCTAATTTCCTGAATCTCTGTTTTAGGGTCCACCAGGACGTTCTGGTCTTCCAGGGGCTGATGGTTTACCTGGACCCCCGGGTACCATGTTAATGTTACCAGTAAGTCTTACTTTGCTTTACAAATGTTACATTTTCAAGGGACAAATATGAATTTCAATGCAGTATGATTAACTATTAATATTTCTCTTACTAGATCATTTAGGTCCTGGCTGTTGGAAAGCTCTTAGAAGTTAGACAATAGCAATGACCAATCAAAGAGCTAATTCCTGAAACTGACTTTTCAAGCCATGAAACAAAGCTAGCAGTGTAAATTTTGTTCATAGTTCTGCTAAAAATTAAAAGACAATGATTTATTCTTGAAATATTAGATTGTCTCTTTTCCACATTATTCATTCAAATAGCATAGAGGTAGGTAGTGGTTTGGGAATGATATTGATGTTCTTGATGTTGCCTTCTGCTCTTCAGAAGAGTAGAACAGGAGTGGGCAATTAATTTTCCCAAGGAGCCAGATGAGAAACTGGAGAAGGCCGAACCAACTTAACTTGATTTGATATCCTCAAACTCCATTACTTCAACTCCTCAGGCTGCTGCAGGTGAGGGGCAAGCTCTACACAGGTGCAGAAAAGTACTTTTTCCTCACCCTCCTACATGGAATGGGACAATTCACCCGAGCCATGTCATAGCGGCCATCTCACAGCAGCCATATCACCATGGCCCTCTCGTCACGGCCGGCTTACCATGATCATCTCATTGCGGCCAACTCACTGCAGGATAACTCACTACGGCCATCTTGCTGTGGGGCAACTTACCACATGTGGGATAACTCAACACAATAAATGTTATCCGCCACTGCTTCTTTGACATTATTTCCATTTTTCTCAATGGAAATAATGTCAAAGAAATAGTGGTAGATAACATTTCTCGCACTGAGTTATCCTGTGTGGAATTGTCCATAGCAACTTGTCCCACAGGGAACTGGCCACAATGAATTGTCCTACGGTGACTTGGCCGTGGCAAGATGACAATGGCGAGTTGGCTGTGGCAAATTCTCCTAGATCCCCACTGTGGTTTCCAGCTGAGTGAAGGAGTGCATGGTGACTGCATGTAGCCAGACCCGACTTCATTTTTTCTCTTGTCCCCCATGGCACACTTATTTACTTTTGATTTCTAATTTCTGACTTACCTCACAAAGCCCTTTCAGGGCCCAAAGGGCCTAGATGCCATAAAATGGCCAAGTTTGTGTTAAAAGGTGGTTTCAACAAGTCTGTTGCCTGAATTTTTGATACATACTAATGAAATAAATTTCTGAGTTTATGAGTTATTAGATTTGTAACTTTAATTAAATACAAAAGCAACTTCCCTTAGGATGAATTTATGATGATAGTGTTAAAATTCCTACCCTGTTTCCCCCCCAAAAAAGACATCCCCTGATAATAAACCCAATTGGGTTTTTGAGTGCATGGCAATAAGGCCAAGCGCTTATTTCAGGGTTCAAAAAATAATAATAAGACAGGGTCTTATTTTCAGGGAAGCACAGTAGGATTGAACCAAATTCCAGTTGAAATTTTAGATAGGCCTATTCTGGGTTGACATTTTCTAAAACTTAACTTTACAGCACCAGTGATGGAGGAGAGGAAACTGATATTTCTTAGGCCTACATCCTTATCGAGAGGGACTTCTTCATGTGAAAAATGACCTGAGGTTGCGGGATTTCTAATTAAAAGCACCAAAGACATGGCAAGCTATAGTCCCCAGTAATATTTGCATTGAAAACATCCCCTTGATAATTTTTATGGCAGAACTGGAAATTAAGCAGCAAGGCAAAGAAGTGCTGAGGCTGCAGTCCCTCAGTAATTGTCATCAAAAGCATGGGGAGCTTTAGAGATTGGAATGATGCCATTTTAAAATGATCCACTTCAAATCTTATCGAAACCTTAGTGAGATGAGCGGTATATAAATGTAATAATAAACAAATAAGATTTTGTCCAAATTAGTTTATTTAAGGTTAACCCGTTCTGAATGGGAGATCCCTTTGCCACCAGCAGTAATGCTGTCTTGTTTTTTAATAATGATTAATTTTATTAAATAAAAAATAAAATTTGTGATACATATACAACTTAAAAACTACTTAAATAAAACCTCATTATATCAAAGGAAGGCTTTTAAAGATTTTAATGAAAAATGTTTCATTAATGAATAGAGATAAATGAATAGAGATTAATTCTGAATTTTTCATTTTGATTTTCTTCTGTACAGTTCCGCTTTAGTGGGGGTGGTGAGAAAGGCCCAGCAATCTCACCTCAGGAGGCTCAAGCTCAAGCGATTCTTCAGCAGGCCAGGGTAAGTTGGGGTGCAGACCAAAGCAAAACTGGAAAACTCTGTCCCCCTCCCACCCACCCCTTTTCAAGGGCTCTGTTTCTCATTGATCTAAACATGCTGTAATCTGCCTTCTGACATGAGTGAAAGCAGAACTGAAAAAGAGTAGAGCTACAGCAGAAGTGATTAGATGTGGAGACTGCATTGAGGTCTGCTCTATGGCCTTTCCTGCTCCTGCTGTATTGGTGGGAAAATGTCAGCCCCATTAGATAATCCAGACAAGGACCAATTCCAGAGATTGGCTATAGTACAAGTTGTAGTAGATGACCAGACTGAGCCTGAGGCAGGGGTCAAATGTGTCATAAGTCACGAGTCCCTGAGTACCTGCAAGAGATCTAAGTCCAGTCCACCTTGAATGCCTGTCTTATCTCCCGTGCATTTCCTTTGATCAATAGTTGGTCAGATACTTGTAGAGAGTTTAAGCTTGCAATAAATACTTATTCTCATTTGAACTGCCTGAACCTCCTGATTTCCTCGGGACTTGACACAGGTAGTCCTTGACTTATGACTGTTAGCTTGATGACCATTTGAAAGTATAATGGACCTACCAAGGGGGTTTGGTGGGCGTGGCAGGGGAAGGAAACTGCAAAATCCCCATTCTCTCCCCACTCCTGGGGGAAGGATTTTGCAAAATCTCCATTCCCACCCCACTCTGTGGCCAGCCAGAGGTGGTATTTGCCAGTTCTCCAAACTACTCAAAATTTCCACTACCGGTTCTCTGAACTGCTCAAAATTTCTCCAGAACCTGTCAGAACCTGTTGGCTTTTACCTCTGGCACATGGATGCCTACAATGCACCTACAATATCTATCAGAATAGTATATTGAGCCCATTCTCTCATAAATAGAGCAATAACAGCAATAGATATTGAGACTTATATACTTCATAGTGCTTACAGAGTCAGCCTATGCCCCACTGCAATCTGGATCCTCGTTTTACTGACTTCAGAAGGATGGAAGGCTGAGTCAACCTTGAGCCAGTCAGGATCAAACTTCTGGCAGTAAGTAGAGTCAGTCTGCAATACTGCGTTCCAATAACGGCACCACCATAGTTCATAGCAGAGAGATATGGATGTGCCATTATCTCATAGCAATAGCAACAGCATGTAGACTTCATAATGCTTTATAGCCCTCTCTAAGCAGTTTACAGAATAAGCATATTGCCTCTAACAATCTGGGTCCTCATTTTACCCACCTCAGAAGGATGGAAAGCTGAGTCAACCTTGAGCCTGGTGAGATTCGCTCTGCCAAACTGCTGGAAGCTGGTGATCAGCAGAAGTGGCCTGCCACCACGGCTCATTTCCCTTTAGAGGGTTTTACATTATTTCAACCACCCATTAGGCAGATTTCTCTATTTTTAGAGAATGTACCGTAATTTTTGCACTATAATACTCTCCAGACCATAAGACACACCTCCCTTTTGGGGAGGAAAACAAGAAAAAAAATGTGCCTCTGCCTCCTAGCATCCATCGGTATTCATCTGGCTAGCATCCTGGCAGCAAACAGCAAACAGCCTGGTCAGCTTCAGCATGTTATCACAGCCTGATTTAGCACAAGCAGCTGATTGGCAGTTGGATCCCCCCCCCCGGAATACTGCCAATCAGCTGTTCCAGCCTGCGGGGACCACTGCTACCTTTCACCGCCTCCGCATATCCTGTTTTTGGCCTCCACGCATCCCATTTTTGGCCTGTTCCTATCAGCACCGATCGCTACCAATTGCCACCAATTGCCACCACATATCACTGCCAGTTGGATAACCATTTGTCTGAAGTGGTATAGGGTTTCTTGCCTAAGCAGGGGGTTGGACTAGAAGACCTCCAAGGTCCCTTCCAATTCTGTTATTCTATTCTATTATTTGGGCTTCAAAATCGGAATGCTTCCTGAAGGCTGAGGAACTCTGGGATATTGTTATTATTGTTGTTGTTGCCTTGGCTAAAGCTATGGTGGCATATTAGATTAAGCAGGTGATCTTGATTATGCAATTTAGGATTAAATATTCAACTAGAAATTAACGTAAATTCCTTTGTTAATTAGGCAAGGGAAATATGCTAAATTCTGGAGTGATTGAGAGCTGGTTATTTAAACATCTGTAAAAATCAATGATTGGCCATTGCAGAATTTGTGCTATGTAAATCAGTTAATGATGCCTTATAAATTGTGATTGTAAAGGAAGCACAGGAGTGGGTCACATAATTTTAGTATATTTAATCTATATAATCCTATAAAATAAAATGTACGGGGCATGGGTTCCAGAATGAGACACGTTATCTAAGCATTATGGTGGGTAGGTAAGTGGGTCTCTCCTGCTAAACAAAAACCTTTACTGTAAAGCAAGACTTTACAGTAATGCACAATAGATTTTTTTTTATCTTACTTAAGTTTTATGTGCAGTCTTGGGATCATCCAAGTAAGGTAGAAAGGGTTTCATTTCCTGATTTGTTACAGCTACTGAATATTCTTTCCCCCTGAGAGGACATGAATTGGTTTTATAAACCTGGATGGTGAGGTAGGATGAAAGAGGAAAGATTGTTATCTATTCAAGGTGAAAGATACAACTCTGGACATGTTCTATTCTTATTTTATCTATGTAGTTTCATGTTCTATCTCTTACCGGAACAACTAATAAATTATAATCTGTTATATCAGTCGATAGATAGCAGTGCAGGGAGGAAGTGATGGACGAGGAAGAGGAAAAGAGGATTCAATGAGAACAGGAATCACTCTGATTTGAAGAAGGTACAAGTCTCCCCATTGTTGGGCGACCAACACCATCTTATTTTACAATTCATTCAGTTTTCTTCAATTTATCTTTGGTGCTTTGTACAGGAGTTCAAAATGTCATACATTCCATTCCATCCTCTACTTTTCCCCTACATCAAAAACCCTGTGATGTTATAGAGGACAGGCAACATATCAGCAAAATATAATTAAAAAGGCATTTTGGGAGTATTACTCTAAGTTATATGCAAAAGATATACAGCAAAAAGTAGATTTAGAAACATTTTTGAAGGACAAAGTGGTACCTGTACTCACCAGGGATCAGAAAGAGAATTTAAATGTATTAATTTCTGCTGAGGAAATTTTGTTGGCAATTAAGCAATTAAAAGTTGGTAAAAC
>JANHFM010005510.1:90092-107487 GCA_032468115.1 Grayia smithii | reverse complement strand
GAAGGCCCCCAAAACTGTATGTATGTATGTATGTATATATATATATATATATATATATATATATATATATATAGGATCAAGAATCATCAAGTTGCAAATCATCAAATATTGTAAGTGGGATTTCCCTAATGGAGAACAGTGAATGCCAGATGAAATATAAATCATGGGAGCTCTATTTGCTACTGTGATAGATTGGATTTCTTTAAGAATTATGCAAAAGAGAACTATTTTTCAAGTATTGAATTTGATGCATAATTACTTTCATGTACAGCATAGGCAAAATTTTCAGGATATGAATAACCCATAAAAAGCCTAACTTTAGTTGAATTCTAGTACTGCCTGTACTAGAATAAAATGCTTTCCAGATTTTCTTAATCAGCATTAAGCATATAGCTCCTTCTCTCCTCTCCAGAGTTACCCTGAAAAGACACCGGTCTTTGCGGCAAATATTGAGGGAACGTGGGCAATTGCCTCAGTTTTGGAAGAAACATAAGATAGACATGGTACAGTACACCCAAGATTGCTCAGTATTCAAAGAAACCAACGAACCCCTCTTTAACTATCTTGATGTAAGTTAAAGCCAAAGCATGAGACCATTGGGGGTGGGGATGTGTTAGCTACAAAGAAGACAATGTCACCAGTTTTTCCAATGACAGAATTTAATTTTATTGAACTCTCACCCTGTACTTACAACACAGCTTATAGAAATACAGGAGTTATTTGACAGTATCCACATATTGCTTGGAAACTGTGGAACTGTATCAGCAGCTCCTTGGGCAGCTTGAGTTTTCTGTGTTGGCGCAGAGAATGCGCCTACAGAGAATGCCTACAGAGTATTTATATCTACTCCAAAAAAAAATTATTTTCCCATTGTACACATTTTTGAATTCTCTATTTTTGTTGCATGCTTATGGTGGAAAGGCCAAAGAATGAGCCAACTTTTTTTCTTTCTAATAAACCATTCTTTTTTTCTTCTTCTTCTAGATTTCAAAATTATATAATAGTCATGTCCCTCAAAAAAGGGTACATACAGAAACATACTGATAGGAAAATATGAGATATTTTAACTGGGAAAATAAACACACATTTTTATTAGGAAAATGTTGCAATTTAAATGCTAGGGGTGAAAATTAAAAATGAAGGTGTACAATTGGATTATGAGCAAGGCCCTCCCAAAAAGCTAGAATTAAAATCCTATTGAAACTCTTGATCCATTTATGCAAACAACAACATCTAGGCATAATACAAATGCTGATTGGACAAGATTGCATTTGACAAAGTTCCACTCAGGTTTGGAGAAGGTTTCCAGCTTTATGTAGCCCTGAAGAATGCTTCTTCATCCATAATATATGGAATAGAAACACTCCTTTGTTTTCCTGTTCTGGCAGGTGGAATACTTTGGACAGATCTCCATTGGAAACCCTCCACAGAATTTTACTATACTCTTTGACACTGGTTCCTCCAACCTCTGGGTGCCATCTATTTATTGTGTCAGCAAGGCTTGTGGTGAGGATTGGTCAAATTATTTTAAATTACGATGAATGCTGTGTTAACAGTATGAAAACTGTTAACATTTGTTATGTTAGAGGTACCGATGCTTATAGAACTAGCATTATTCAGACCAGTAAATGTTGTTCATGCTTCCAATAAGTCCAAATGTATCAGCAATTTATTGTCATTTGATTTCCTTGGTAAACAATTGCACATATCAATCACTGCATAGCACAATTATGGAATCTAATTATTGAATAGACTTTTAATACAATGGCCATTCTGTTGTACTTGTAGTATGCTGTAATGTCCCTAACATTTTGTCTGCAAAACAGAAACCAAATCTTGCCATTTACAGTGATAAATGCTAAAATAAGATTGCATTCAGAAAAAAAAGAGCTTTTGTCAAGTGCCAGGAAAATCAGGAAATCCAGGCAATTTTGTATAAAGATTTATTGCAAGCTTAGGCTCGCTACAAGAATCTGAACCACTAATGGTTGAAGCAATTTGACGGTAGATAAGGAATTGATGGTAGGCTGGACTTAGATCTCTTGTGGGCATGAAGGGACTCATATTTGATGATGCATTTGACCCTCCCTTGGACTCAACCTGGTCATCTCCTACAGTTTTGTTATGAAGAGAGAAGCTCCTACCTGTAAAGTAATTGGGCAAATGAAGGCTTGTAATAATAAAGTAGTAGCACAATACTAAGTATGTTTATTCAGAACCTTCGCTATAAAAGATAAAACAGCACGAATGGCAACTTAAGGTAGTTGTCCTTTGCATAGTTTTTCATAAGTATTCTCTCTTGACAACTTATTTTTGAGAAAATACACATGTGAAATATGACCATATAGCATATGGAGTGCTTGTATAACTTAGATTAGCATAGTTACAGTCATCAGTATATTTTCATTACTGGATCATTGGAAACTCTCATGTGCGAAACGATCCTCTTGTACTGAAGCTACAAGCAGCACATTCATATTGCTTTCTTTTAAAGACTTTATTTTTCAGTAGAGGCCATTAACTGTATACAGCTGTGTGGATTCATAAGATGGTAATCTTGTATATATTATACTTGAATAAATATGCACAGGGCTGTACTGAAAAATCCATAGGTCAGAGATACAAGCATTGAGATTTCTTTTATTTTTTTTCAATTACAGTTGAACACTCCAGATTTCACCCATCACAGTCCAGCACCTACACTGAAGTGGGTACTTCTTTTTCCATTCACTATGGTACTGGTAGCTTGACAGGAATAATTGGAATGGATCAAGTGACTGTAAGTGAAAGATGCTATTCACTTAAAAAGAATTTGATGCTTTATCATTTAACCAATTATACTTTGATACAGTAAGGCATTATCCAGCTTGTAGAGCAGTGGTTCTCAACTGTGGGTTGGGACCCTTTTGGGGGTCGAATGACCCTTTCACAGGGGTCGCCTAAGACCATCGGAAAATTTCCGATGGTCTTAGGAACCAAGACACCGCTTCTCTATCCGTCTCCAGGCGAGTCTAATAGGTCCCATTTCCAAGTAGGCGCTGTAGATTCTGATTTTCGTTAGGTGTGGGCCATTGCGCTTGTGAGAAAGGTCGAGGAAACACCTCCCTTTCAGGTGTTTACATTACGATTCATAATAGTACCAAAATTATAGTTATGAAGTAGCAACGAAAATAATTTTATGATTGGGGGTCACCACAACATGAGGAACTGTATTAAAGGGTCTCAGCATTAGGAAGGTTGAGAATCACTGGTTTATAGAATATTACATGCACATGACCATTGCATTGTCAAGTAGCCATTCAGGGGAATTGTTCCATTAAGATTGATTTTGTAAATTTTAATAAGTGAAAGTTGTGGCATGCATGCAGGACATTTTGAGGATGAAATCATTTGTCTCCAAGGCGGTATGGATTACTGTTGCAACAAGTCTCCAATGGTCAAAAAAAATATCCCCAAACCTCAAAAAGCAGAGATTAATCCCACAAAAAATGGATTTTTTTTGTGGAATTAATCTCCACTTTTTGGGGTTTGGGGATATATGGATAGAAGCAGTGTATCCAACTACCTGTTAACATAATCTTAAACCTTCATAACACATTAGATGAATCTGGAGAGGATTAACTGTTTGGATGTAGTGCATGATAAATTTACTCTGCAGAAAAATGAATGTCAACTGTTTCACAAGAAACAATTCCATGTACCTTTCTAAGGAAAGTGGATTTTAACTCAGGTTTTTGATAACTACCTGGCAGTTGTTAAAAATTACTTCTTAGAGAGATACTTGACAAGGCAGTGTTCATGAAGCTTCAGTACTTGGGGAAGAAAATTACTGTTTGGATCTATTCCAAACACATTTTGGTTTTGAAAGGGAATGATTCAGCCCTGATCACCTTGAACGATTATTTTTAAAAGGGGGGGAAACCATCTGTAATATATAATAAGTTCCTTGATCTTTGATAGTTTTTGTCAAGTGTTGCCAAACTATCATTCTGGACTGAGCTGAGATTTTGGGACCTGATACTTTAATCTGAGAATTTCTTCCTGTTCAAAGAATGAAAATGAATGAAGCACGGTAGATGTTTTAAAAAAATCCAAATAAACATTTCTAAGTAGGAATTTATGATTTGTTGGAAATAGCAATATTTATATGAAGTCAACCAATTCTGGTCACATTGAAAAATTAGTCCCTGTATTTGGAAAAACAAGATCTGAAATTTTTGTTCTCCAATGTGGCAGAATTCCTTTAGTGTAATAGTTATTAGTATAATTTTTAAATAAACTGTCAAACTATTATTTACTTTCTGGCAACGCATTCATGTGACACTGAATTTAGATTCACTCTATACAAGATAACATATGTTCACAAAAGAGAGTGAATACTGTCATCCTATCTGTAGGAGTCCCTTAGAAGCTGCAGTGATGTCAGTTATGACAGAGATTGTGCAATTTGCAATATGTTGTCTTGTTGTATATGATCTCATTTTCCCTCCAAATTTCCACCCTCACATCTTACATGTGGGTTGCTCATATACAACTCTCCCAATCAGTGGTGAAATCCAAATTCTTTTACTACCGGTTGTGTGGGTGTGGCTTGGTGGGTGTGGTATGGCTTGGTGGGCATGGCAGAGGAAGGATACTACAAAATCTCCATTCCCACCCCATTCCAGGGAAAGGATACTGCAAAATCTCCATTCCAACCCCATTCCAGG
Organism: Grayia smithii; assembly: GCA_032468115.1. Taxonomy (NCBI): domain Eukaryota; kingdom Metazoa; phylum Chordata; class Lepidosauria; order Squamata; family Grayiidae; genus Grayia; species Grayia smithii. The sequence continues at coordinate 102,778 of JANHFM010005510.1, read as the reverse complement.
GGAAGGATACTGCAAAATCTCAATTCCCACTCCACTCCTGGGGGAAGGATACCACAAAATCTCCATTCCCACCCCATTCCAGGGGAAGGATACTGCAAAATCTCCATTCCTACCCCACTCATGGGGCCAGCCAGAAGTGGTATTTGCCAGTTCTCCAAACTACTCAAAATTTCCACTACCGGTTCTCTGAACTGCTCAAAATTTCTGCTACCGGTTCTCCAGAACCTGCTGGATTTCACCCCTGACCTGGCTGTACTTCTGGTGCTTGGCAACTGAGCCACATTTACAGCTGTTTGCAGCATCCTCTGGTTCTGTGGCCATGTTTTATAATGGTTTTGTCAGAAGCCATCTTTTAATTCCAGTTTTTGGCAAAACCAGCCCATAGTTAGCCATGAGTTCCCCTTAAGACTGCAATGTTTGCTTATCTACCTCAAAAAAGATTGTAAAATCAGGTTGGTGATTGACCATCCTGCATTATGACTGTGATGAGCGGTCATAACTCGAATCTTGCAAGCCTGGTTGTGCTATTTCTCATTCTTATAGTTCAGTGAATTAGGGAGGTGAATCACTCCCAAGTGTTATCTGAACATTATACAGTTAAAAACTGCTTTAGCCCCTGTAGCCTAGATTATAGCACTTGCATATCTCAGTCGCCATCTTCCTTACTCTGTGCAGGTAACAAAAACAAGAACATTTATGCCTTGAGCACTATTTCCTGAAAACGTTCTGCCCTCTTCCTTCCTTCCTTCCTTCCTTCCTTCCTTCCTTTTGTGGATATGTGTGTGTCCTTTTCAGGAACAGATACTAGCACTTTTTAAATACTTTTTTCCATGGCCATATGACCAAACTAGACATCTTTAGCAAGTTCTATGAAGAAAAACACCCTTTTTCCTGACTTCTTGGGAAGAAGGATTAGATAATAGGTGTGTTTATCTTACTCAGTTTTGCATAAGGGACATTGCTTCCTATTTTTGTAAAATCCAAAATTTTACAAAATCATGCCAGAGTCATGATGCATCGTGATCTTCATAAAATGTAGCAAGACTAAACAATGTTTACATAATTAAATAGTTAATTTGCAAGTGTCCTATTTGAGGGTATGAGTAGTTTAGCAAGTTAAATATTTATTTTTGTTTACATTACAGATTGCAATGAGAGGCCCTCCTGGTCCAATGGGACTTACCGGAAGACCTGGTCCTGTGGTATGCTAAACAATTGTTATCCAAAGTTGTGATTCACAAATGATTTACCTTAGTTGCAATGCTATTTAATTGGCTGGGATTTTAATAAGAGTGATTTATTGGCCTGTCTAGGAACTGTCCCTAGCATTAAGTTTGGGGACAGGCAACCTTTTAGAAGCAAGAAAGCACACTCTAAAACAAAATTAGGCAGCAATTGACTGCAGAGGAGGATATAATCGTGCAACAACATTACATGAGTGAATGAAGCTAGGATTTTAAATCATGCATGGGTTGGTTTGTGTTTTTCTTTTAAAAATTATTGGCTATTCTGATGGTTTATATATCCTTTATATTTGCTCTCAGCTGAAATTTGCTTGGAAATCACTCTTCTGTTGTTCAGCATTTTGCCAAACAAATATAGGGAGTATAATTTATGGAGATTTTGAAATTATGTGACATACGTTTATACAGTCTCTGAGCTGCTCAGCCTTATATTAAGCAGAATGAAATGTCTTCCTGAGGCAACAGATACTAAGAAGTTGCCAAATACTAAAAGACACAAAACTGGACATTTCTGCATACTCCTAAATTAACCTCCATCCCCAGGTTGCAATAAAGGGTGTGGTCCCATAATCAATTCTAAAATGAGGTTCAGCTGCAAGAGTAGAATGTTTCCATATGGTCCTTTAGTAGAATCCAGTATACCTTGGCTTGGACACAGGCTCTCTACATAAAATTAAATACTTTTTTTTTTCATTTGATGGTTAACATATTTCTCAATATGCTTATTTGTCCGCTTGGAATTTGTACCATTTCTGCAATTTTTGAAGGGTTAATGTCCTCCACTTTTGTCTTATTTGTATTGGGAAAAAATGATTTAGAACTTTATCAGCTATTACAAAATAGGAGGTCCCCCCCTTAATTATTTAAGTTTGTTTAAATACATGATTTAATGAGGTGAATACTGGAAATTCTGGTTTCAGCCTAAAGTTTAAAATGACATTCTGTTTAAAACAGAATGTCCCAGTTGTCTAGTTTAGAAAACAAGCAGAGCAAAATTGCAGACCTCTATATTATAGACTCACTGGATAGAGATTTGACATTTGCCAGCATTTTAAATGTTTAAATGACAAAAGCAGAACACTAGCTCTGCAGTTGTTAAATTACCTGGGCAATTTTCTTCTAATGATGGTTTCCTCTTTTACGAAACGGATACTCTGCTGACAGAGATAATCAAAATGATTCATTTAAATGCTGCAGTTAAGCAGTTACTATCTCTTTCCAAGCTATCCAAGGGTATTTACAACAATATAAAATGATACTTATTACAACCAAGATTACAGACTTTGCATAAACCTAGTAGTCTCCCGAGGAACCTCAGTAATTACACCGAGGTAGAAAAACACTTAGACATAAAGGTCAAGAGGAAGTATGCCATTCAGAATGAAAGGATATATTTAGTTCCTAATGTAGTGTGCTGTTTCCCTGATTTGCAAAAGCAGGTTAGCCAGCAGAGTCATCTTAGGCGCTCCTGTGACAAGCTCATTGGAAGAAAAATGGTAGCTGTTCTTTAGCCCAGAATTCTTTACATGTTCTGGACTGTCCCAGTTGCCATAATTCCCAATGGCCATCTTAATTGGTGATTAGATGGCTGATGTTCGACATGGCCAAGAGACACCAGTCTTCAGGGATGTGCTGCTGAAAATACATTGTAAACACGAACTGTTTTTGTCAGCTCTGCTGGTGGAATGATAAGTACAATGAAAACCTGAATCCATTGGGTAGGGGAATAGCTATGTATAGTTGAGAAAAGAGAGAGTTATATTTTTTCTATTTAACAACAAAAACAACAACAAGGTTTTGTTATGACATCAAGCAGTGCTGGAGGCGTCTCAAAGCAATATGAGTAATCTGACAACTCTTGGTGAGAATTACATTTGAACATGGGCTGCAGTTTTCTTGATAAAAAAATAAGTCAAAACCTTTTTTTTTTGGTCCATAAAAACAAGCCCACTTCTAAATATTTTTACAATTCTCTCACTGTAACAATTAACATATATTTGCAAAGTTGTGAAGGACAGAAAGCTTTGTAAAAGTATTGACATTTTTGACAGCAGTGGTGATGGAAAATATTTACCCGGTTGATTGATTAAGCCAAGTAGAGACCTTACAGTGTGGGCCTCAGTGAATCTTTCTCACAGTCTCTAGTCCCAAGCTCCGTATTTTACTATAGGCAACAACTGATTTTTCCACCAGTCAAGACCTTTGGAAGGGTATCTTCCATTCTTTTCTTCCTGGAGTGAAGGAGATTTAGAAAATGGAGATGGGTCAGTTTGTAAAATAATTAATGGGTGGAGAGTTATGATTTGCCATAGAGGAGATACCTTCTTTTGGAAAATGTCTTGCATTTTCTCATACAAGAGTCTGTCGGTAGTGAAATGAAAACCATTCTTCCAAAAAGAAGTAGCAGTAGTAGTAGTGGGAAGAAAAGATATGTCAACAATTAATTGCCTGCAGGGCCTTCATAGTAAGCATTTGTGATATTCTCCTGTTTACAAGCAAAGCAAAATCCCAACAGATAGGTTGTTTTAGAAATCCCCAAATCTAGCTTGTTCGTTTTAAAATCCCTAACCAAAAACTTCTGGGATATGGTGATGTGGGATTGAATTCCTCTAGCTTTTTATTTAGTGTACGCTCAGCACAGCTAGTCTGGAAAGTATAGCATTATTTGTTAATTTACAGGCTGCCATCCACTAGCAGAATATTTTAAAGCCAATAAACGAACAACTGAAAAGTAAGTAGGGAAAACCTGCCGAAACACCTGTCACAGATAAAACATAGAAGAGGAATGGGAGAGGCATAGATAAGTAAGGATGAGTTGGAGCAAATGCAAAGGGATCTTTATACAAAGACCACTTATTATGCTCCCAACTATAAATTCTGCAAGAAAAAAAAGGTATTACCCTTCCCTAGGGTAGGATAGGAAGAATAAAATGAAACATTGTGGTTAGCCATTCCCCAGCTGCATAGTTTTGATTCATATCCTTTGGCCCAGATAACTCTCCAATTAGCTCACTCTAGCCTCTGTGATTTGTAGGATAAAAGGTAATACAACCGATCTCTCAGCGCTTCCTTGCCAGGTTATCAGGTTATAGAGAAGATCACCACAAGTAACTGATGTCTGTAGGTGTCTTGCAGCTGGAGAATCACTCTGTCATCTGCCACTAAAAAGGATCCTGTGGAATTATTTCACTGCTGCTGCCATCATTTATGTCCTGTTTTCAATAGAATATATACAGTATTTCCTTTTGGAATGAGGTTGTAGCCAGTTTATAGGCAAGAGATATTACTGTACTGGAAAAGTTCTCACTTCTGGCTGATGATATACAGGAGCAAATAGGGAGTAGGACCACACTTGTGAATTAGCAAGCTACACATTCTGCAGAGCTCAGTAATGCAGTAAAAAAACACCCAAATGCAATATTTAATCAGTGCTGCTGATTTCAGTGGAAGTTACTTTGAAATAAGTAGGTTAGAAGCCAGAATTTAAATTCTGAATTAAGGTTTAGTGTGAATCGGGGATTGCATTAAAACAGTTATCTTAACCATTTTCCACTTAGGCTAGAGAAATCCAACTATTTTTTTAATCTAATTTAGAAAATTTAAGCCAAAGTCTTTTTTCTTCTCCCAATCTTTATTTTACTACTGTTGTAACATCCTCTCCTCTCCCAGCAAAAACACCACCACCAATGACTTCTTAATCAGTGATTCCAAGAGTGTTTTTTTTTTGAAATGCTAGTTTTCTAACTTAGAATGGGTACTGTTTCTAGAGAGCCAAGGCATAATACCTAATATTTCTAAATATTCATGAAGGTGACCTCATTCTTACTATGTACCCTTAAATTTCTTGTTCACCCATCCCTGCCTTTATTTAGTTTTAGGCTGAATTGGCTACCTTTTTTATTGAGGGCTTGCATTTCAACCCAAAACTCCTTGCTTGTCATTTTCAATGCCCAGAATCCCCTGTGATAGATAAATAGAGCTTTTACTAGTGCAGAGAGTTTCCCATTGGACCTGTCCTTGAATATGGAATATTTTTTTTCCTATGCAGAATCGTATTACATCAGTCCTGTCAGGAAATGCTGCACATATTTTCACCAATAGGGTTGGAGAGATTGTTTTGACATTGATGACAGGAACTTGTAGCATACTGTCCACTCCTTTTCTCATTAGTTTCTCTTTTTACTTAAAAAGGGGACAATGAGGTAGTGTGAAAGAAAGAAGGGTGACACTGTTGGGATTTCTCAGGTATTTAGCTTGAAGTCTAGAGGAGTGAAACTGAAGAATTTCAGGATTTTTCCATGGAATCACCACTGTCATTCTCTAAATCTTTAGAGCTATCTTTACAATGGTTCATAATTGTCTTGATACCAGTCTTGAGAACGCAAAAATCAGTTTGTACCATGTTTGTGTCACTGATGTGGTGGAAAAATCTTAAAATGCATATAACTGAGAGACAGTGAACAACGGCCTGACAGCTCCAGCACTGCAAATTGAAAATGGAGGTTAACTGCCAATCAATATCAGATTACAGGGGTATGAATCTAGATTGATGACAAAATCCAAGTAGAAATTCCCTCAATTTATTATTGAGACTAGAAGGGGGTTGACCAGCAGCTTTAAAGGTACCATATTTATTTTTGGACAGTAAATTTTAGGTTTAAGATGATGGCTGGAATGCAATAAATAAAATTATGAACCAGTTTGATGTGAACATGTCCATCACAATCATAATCAGCAATACAAAAGTATTTATTTTTCTGGTGCCAAAATGTGAGTCAGATTGAACTAAAAATGTATGCTCTTGGGAATCTTTCCTTTGGTGTAGGGAAGTCCTGGCTCATCTGGTATCAAAGGTGATGGTGGAGATCCAGGACCTCAGGTAAGAGTCTATCAGCAACGAAGAAACAAATGCAAATGGCAGATTTGTAACAGGATCCCTCAGTTTTAGTCCCAGAGAGCTACTGACGTGGTCCCAGTAACTGAGAGAATTTTTTTCATGAGGCAATTTGACATTATATCCAGGTGTAATCTGATACCAATAGTATCACTGCATGCAATCCACCACCAACACTGAAATTTTATGACTTCAAGCATCCAACTTAATTGTTTTGGTATTTCTTCATTCTTATTTTCCCCCAAACATTGTACATTAGTTTAGTTGGATGAACATACCCTCAATTTTAATGCCTCCCCATAACAGACCAACAATGCTTTCTATGTTTGTTTGTTTTTTTGGTTTACCTGGTATGCCTTTGTAACAATAATGTTTCCTGTTTATGAGACTTACGTTTGTTTTCTACCCCAACCCATACAAATGTTCCTTGCTACTGAATACTATCTTAGTTTGTACTTTCTACTAGTTTATTTTTTGTCTTTTCCCCATAAAAATAGAAATAGGATCCAAGTACTTTTTTGTGATATTGTCCCCTGATCCCTGCTTTATGGATCTAATAATATTTTTGCAGATTTTCTGCTTGTTCAGAACGTTTTCCCATAATTGCAAACATGGAATACGTTTTCAGGATGTAAAAAGGTTAAATAGGTTGCTTATTCCTTCTAGAAAACTACATTGTAAACAATTTTGAGATCTGGTCACATAGGAAGGGTTATAGAAACATAGTAAATCAATACATAGAATATTTATAGCAGTGTTTCTCAAACTTAACAAATTTAACAACTTTAAAATGTGTGCACTTCCAATGGTGACTAGGGAATTCTGGGAGCTGATGTTCACATATACTAAACTTGCCAAGATTGAGAAACAGCAATTTAAAATATTAAATGTCAACAATTCAGCAAAGACTTTGATTCAAAAACTGTGATTCCATCACAGAAGAGAGAATGAGAGATTTATGCCTGGAAAGACACAGATCTGGAGACACAATGTAGGATATAACCAATCCATATGGGATAGATTTCTTAATCCATTGTTTAATAGAATCTGGTTGTTTTTCCTTCTTAGAGAGCACTTATTTTGTACAGTTTAAAGAACTGTATTTTATGGGTGTTCAAGGCTATGGACAAGTCTTTCTTTTTAGTCCTTTTCAAGTGGATAAAAATATTGGAAGAATTTTGCAAACTGGTTATTCTTCCAATAGAAGAAAATAGAAACAGCTCAGAGTTGAACTATGGGATCCTTGGTGCTTTCAGAGATGTTGATCTTACCTACCTAGTTGGATAGTGAAAAACCTGAAAGCAAACAACCAAGATCAGTGAGGACCAAGAACTCCACATGATTACTCTTCATTTGGTTTGAAATCCATCTGAAATCATTTTTATTGGTCTAGTAGTTGACATCAATTGAAGACTTAGTTTGAGGTGGATTATAAATGAAGAAGAATCTCCTCATGATGTCCTTGATGCAGTGTAGCAGAAATTGTCTGTCTGTCTGTCTGTCTGTCTGTCAGTCTGTCTGTCTGTCTCTCTCTCTCTCTCTCTCTCTGTGTGTGTGTGTACAGCATGTGCACTTACATATGCATATACTTTCAGGGTCCTCGAGGCGTTCAAGGTCCACCTGGTATGCCTGGAAAATCTGGTAAAAGAGTAAGTTTCGATGCTTTAAAATGGTCATTTTGATAAAAAAAGATAGCTCTAGAGTTATAGGATGGGATGTTTTTTTTTCTTTAATTTTGGGATGTGCAGTATGTGCCTTGCCTAGCAAAACAGACTTTTTTGTTTCCCCATAGGGTCGTCCTGGTGCAGATGGAGCAAGAGGAATACCAGGAGAGACAGGTTCTAAGGTTAGTAATTATGTATTTGGATTATCTGGAGGCTGTTGTAATGTCCAGATATCTTGTTAGGAGCCAGATGTCTCCTTTTATACCATTGCATGATTGAATCTGACTGACTTTGCAGGGCAGAGTAAGGAATTATGTATGAAATAGAAGTTCTCAGCTCTAGGAGCACAGTTGTTGCCCATTTTTGCGTCCAGTGGTGCATCTTCATGGCTAGCAGGCCTTAACAAATAGAGGAAACCAGTTTACCTTTAGGGAAAACCCTTGGGTGGAGTATGGCTATTGTATGATGTCATTTGTTCTTTGCAGTATACCAGAAACAAAGGCACTTTATGGTGTACATTCCTTCTGAATGAATGAAAGTCTGGAAATGAAAAGAGATGTTTCTTGGCTCCCCCAAATCTTCAAACCAAAAGGGAGAAGATGTTTAGAGATCTTTTGCTCCAAAGAAAAGAAAAGAAAAGGAAAGGAAAGGAAAAGAAAAGAAAAGAAAAGAAATCTTTTTGCTGTTTCATCTGAAGTGTACCTTTCCAGAATTTGAAAATTTTATCCTAAACCAGGAAAATGTTCTTTCTCTTTCCTATTAGGTTTTAGAAATAACATCCTTAGGATGATTATTTGTTGCAATTCTAAGCAACATTCAGTTTTAGGGCAAAGGTATCCATCAATAAAATAGATGTATAGTAGAATTCATTTATCAGATTAACCCATTTATCAAAACTATTATAAAATACGAGAATGAATTGCTCACACTGTTATTCTTATTCCTATTAGGGTGACAGAGGTTTTGATGGGCTTCCTGGACTACCAGGTGAAAAAGGGCACAGGGTAAGAAAAATACGTATGATTCTGTATCTAAAAATGTGGGTACATTAAAACAATTGTTTTAATGTTTTCCAGAACCATATGATTTCAATATGTTTACATGTCCTATATATGTTTATTCAGACATAACTCCCATTATGTTCAGTGAGATTTATGTCCAGTTATGAGATGGAAATCAAACAGATAGTAAATTGATATGTATGGGATGTAGACTTTGAGTATGTCTGCAGGTTTTCATTAGCCCAGATTGAAATATCTCTTCACTGAAGTCAGTAATATTGCTGTAGATTAAAGTGGTAGCTCAGATCAGACATTTTCAAGCTTTTAAATAATTTGTTAGTTAATTGAGGGGGAAAAAGATCCCAGAATCCTTGATTAGGAGGCAAAACTCTAGTGATAGAAAAAGGGTTGCATTCAAGACAACTTTTTTTTCTCTGTAATCTCTCACGAAATTCTATCAAGTCCTTGCAGAGCCCTCATCTTTTGTGGAATACAGCTTGAAAACTTACATTATTTCTTCTTTTATGGATTGTCAGTATAGACAAGGATGGACCACCTATGACCCCAACCCTGTGTTCAACAGAAAATGTCCCTCCCCTCCCCTATCCTCCCCTATCCTCTCACTCAGCATACTGGTCCATGAAAAACATCTCTATGGAACCGGTTCCTGGAGTCCTAAAGATTGAGGGTCATTGATTTATAGTATTTAACTTCTTCAGGACATGACAGAAAGTCAACTCATTTCACTCATATTGTGGAATATGCACAAGCAGTAAAAAAAAAAAATCACATAAAAGGATCCCATAATATAAATGTTTTCTGCTCTAATTTTGCTATGTCCATAAGATTGACTAAGGAGGCTTCATTTGTACAATATAGGATACAATGCACTGAGGAAGTGAAGTTTTAGAGGCTACCCCACATTGCTTTGAAAAAAAGAATATCCATTTTTCGTCAAGTGGAAGTTTGTATGTGACAAACAAGTCTTCCCCCCATAACTATTTTTACCCTGAAAAAAGTTATATAATGATAGTTTGGGTAATGTTAACCCCTATATCATCGGCTTTTTATTAACTGTTTATATTTCATGTACCTCTTTGGCGATTACCCTAGCTGTGTGTATCAATATTTAATTTGTGGAGTGCATAAGCTCACCAATGTGCCTACCGTCCCTGTCCTAATGTTTTCTTTAATCATATCCTTTTCATGTATTTATAATTATGTTTAAACCTGTATCTGTCATAAAATACATGCTTGACAAAATAAATAAATCAGTAAATACATACATAAGGTTGATAAACATTTTGAATAGGAAGTTGTGCAGTCTTTTGAAAATCAAATCAATGAAATAAATGGTCAGCAGAGGGCACTGTACATTAATCACTATTGTGCTACTTAAATACGTCACTCCAGGAATCTTTTCCATGGATAATAAATATTCCCACAGTTCCAGCTCTGTCTTTGCCTAAGCCACTTTGGCTGAGCTAGCAATTGTGTGACCTTTAACTGCCCATTTTCTTAAAATCATGGGTACTTTTCTTTATATTGTTTCTATTTATAGATGACTATTTGCACTGTCACATCCACTTATACTTACGTTATGGTTATTTTTGAACTTGAGCTTTATAAATGTTAAAACCAGGACAATCATATTCTCATGAAAGAAGACTTAGATGAATTCCGAATACAGAAGCCTTACCTATGGTAGCAATGGGAAAGTATGAACTTACAGGATAAAATATGCACATATTTTAAACTGATACGCACATTTTAAAAAACAACATGCCAATATATTCCAAGTCTACTTATTGATCCACTTAGAAAAAAAATCTATACAAAGTAATTGATATCACTTCCATTCTGCTGTTCCACACACATTACAGGTGTTTGACATTGCCTACAGGCCAGCTTGTTTCTTCAGTATGGCAATTTGGAAATAAAAGATAACATCTTTGAATTACAATGGTATATGTATTACCTATTTACATACTATCTGTCTGTCTCTCTCTATCAGTCTATTATCATTTATGAAGCTTTTTACAGGGGAAGCTTTTTCCATTTTTAATTCAGAAGCATGCTTAATTCTTTACTTCCCCTCTTTATTGGTATTATTATTTTCTCTGTTGTTTTGAATGTCCACTAAATGTTTCTGTACCGGAGACAAATTCCTTGTGTACCTAAAATCACTAAAGTATTCAATTCAATTCCATTTAAATTCTTTTTTTTTTAATTAAAAATTTTTACAGACCATTTTTCCCAAACATAACCCCCCTTCCCTCCCTCCTCCTCACCCCTCCCGACTTCCCAGAGCAAAATACAGGTTATAACATCTTGAAATCTTAAACTTATGCTAACTAACTATAAACAGTTTCCTTAACCCTTTCACACTTTAACTCCTTTTTTATATAGCTAAGTAGCAAAACATCTTCTTGAATTCTATTGTTCATTCGTAAGCTATTTGAAACTTTTTAGTCCCATATTTGTTTTGAATATAATCAATCCAACTTTTCCATTCCAAAATATATCTTTCTTGTGTTTGATCTTTCAAATATGCTGAAATTTTAACCATTTCTACTAAGTTCGATACTTTTAATGTCCATTCTTCTATAGTAGGTAGATCTTCCTTCTTCAGAAACAATATATCTTATATATCATTTAGAAATATAGAACTAGAAATTAATCTGATATTAGTGCACTAAATCAGTTAATTTAACACTGACCCCATTTTTATATAATGCAAAAGTTTTACAGAAATGCAAATTACTGGTATGTGCAGTGATCTTGTTTGCATAGGATGAGCAAAAACTCACAGAAATAAGTAAATATTCTGTATCTTATATGGCTTGCCATTTATAAAAACTATAATCATAAAATCAAGCATCATAATGACATAGGGGAGCCAGTCTGAACGTGGTTAAGGAGACTGAATTCTGGCCCCACTTTAGTCACAAAACCAGTGGGTGACCTTGGGGCAGTCATTCTCAGTCCTTGGAATGTGTGAGTGATTTTTGGGAACGAGGAAGAGAAATGCCTAGAAAACACTCAGACAAGAAAGGCAGGAGCCCCTAGTGGTTTAAGGGTCAGAGAAAGAAACTTAGGAAGGAGCTGCCCTATGAAGCAGTTAAAAGTGGAGGCGGGAAGTTTGTACTTTTGGACTTGCAAGGTTTAGTTTTAGAATTAGTTTATCTAGTCATCCTGTCTGATTTACCTAGAAAGGATGAAAGCCCTAGGAGGCAGGTAATGGCAAAACTACTTTTGAAATCTCAGAAAACTGCAGAGGCTTGTTCAGGCAGTCATCAAGAGTCAACACTGACTCAAAGGCACCCCCCTCCCCAAAAGTAATAACATAGCACCTGAGTATATTATAGCAGTGCTTCTATAACCCAGATTAAATAAAGGATCCAGATTGCAAGCTTTGTGTACAAATCTTTAGATGTAAAGATCTGTTTGTAGATAAAGTAAGAGCTGGAATAATTGTTTCAAGAAGGATATGTGCTGATATGAGTGCCTGGAGGCAAAGCAGGATATAAATCCAACATAAATTGTAGTCCCACTGCATACTGATAATTGGCTTTAATTTTTTTTTACTAAAGTAGATTCTGGAATGACTTAAATTGGCAATTCTATTATCAGTGCAGTAAACAAACCAAGAATCCCATTTGTAAAGCAACATTTTTAGCATTCCTACCAACAAATTTGCAAGTCTTCCTCTAAAGTAGTTTTTAAGCACATGTAATTCCTAGGTAGCTCTGGCTTTGATACTGTGGCTACTCCTGAGTTCCAGAAGCTGACTCTTCTGAGAATTTCTCAAAGCAAGGTCCCTTTAGTTTTCTTCAAATATCATTTTTTTTTTTAATTGAAAAGATTTACAAATTTAACAATT